>JABRWK010000556.1:0-19279 GCA_013372445.1 Hypothenemus hampei | reverse complement strand
TTACCCTGTATACATGGATTTACCATCAAAAAAACCGCAGCCAAAAATAAAAATCGATGGGTCCGAGCGTTTTTCTTAAAAACAAATCGCTGAATTTAAATAAAATTATTCCAGACTTTGTCACATCCCTGTATGTTTCGTAGCTAAATCTTGTACAAATTCAAGTTCAAATTCAGTTAAAAATCAGAGGCGTGTTTGTTGGAAAAATTAATTCATATCGAGCACACAAACAAAAAGTTGTTTTCTGATATATACTCAATGCATATTAGATGACCCAAAAGAAAATTATAACCTTAAGGTAGACAATTTTAAATCGAAATCTCTTTATTTGTATTTTTATTCTCTCCAGCTTGTAACATTGTACAACAAATGTATGAGTCATAGTGCTGGGCATGGATAATTTCGCGCTGGGAATTTTATTTTCGTCAAAAAAAATTAAATCTGTCCCGGAAATTGGCTGGGTCAGGTCGAAAAATGGTTTTTTTTTTTAATTTGAATATATCGTTCATGGATTTATCGAAAGAAAAAGATAATCGCTTTTCTTTAATTCCCGCATTCAGCAAATTCTGCTCGGTATCCATTGAACATCGTGAATAATCTTTGTATCAAAAAAGACTAATAGGCTCAATCGACATCCAAAGATATTGTGTGAGAATTTGACAATAGTTATTTTCCCATACACATAGAAATTGTCCAACTTCGTATCAATTTTTTTTATTCATATTTTCATTTCAAAACACTGTTTCGTTTATACTGGAATCATGTTACAATTTTTTATGCAATATGTCCAGTCAAACATATTTTTTTGTATGTGTCTTTTTATTAATAAATGCAATTTTTTTTCTATAAAAACGACGATTGAAATGTATTTTTTTTCTTTCGAAAAAATAAAATTATTGTATCGAAACAAAATTAATTTTGATGATTTCGTTCGAATTGGGCTGAAAAATATACAGAAAATATGCAAAATATTCACTTTTCAGGGTTCCATTTGAAAACTGTCGGATTTTTTTTTATGTTAACCCAATTAAAGTCGGCTTCGAACCAATTAACTTTTATATACATTTTGTTCTACTCGAACATTTAAATAGTGTAAATATCGAAAAATCTACATACAATTGCTATTTCGCCTCCACCAAACTTAACTATATTCAAATAAAAACATTTCAATTTTTTTACCTGGCCCAGCAAATTCCCCAAAACATATCTAATTTTTTTTGAACAAAAATAAACTTCCCGGCAAGAAATTATCCATACTCATTTTTGGCTGTGGCTGCATGGTATAATCCAACATATTTTTTATTTAATATATCTTTTATCATTTTCAACCACTTGGAGAACGTAACAAGCAAATTTAATCAAATTAATAATCAAATTTAAGTATCAATCTGAAAGAGCTTTGTAATTTAGCTAAAGTTTTTTCGCTTCTTTGCAAACTAATATAAAATATAACACTATCGCATTAAATTAAAAATAAGAATTATAAGGGTTATGCAGAGAAGATTTTTATTATTTCAGACGTCATTTTCCTTAAAATAGTTGTCGATAAGTATAGTATACAGCATAGCGCAGCCAAAATAAAATAAAGGGTATTTGTCAAATAAAAAAAAATGAACACATAAATTTAATGTTCAAAAGACAAAAACTTTTAGAGGAGTTTTTGATTCTTTTACATCAATCCCTTCAAGAGAATATATAGAATTTTATATGGAATGTGGAGCCAAGTTGAATCTCGTTTTAAACATTTTTCAATTCTCCATTGAACAGAATCTTTGGCTAGGAATTTTATTTTTAAAGAAAATTGCTTTTAAAGGTTTAAAAAGACTTGTGCATTACACTTTCTTCCTTTTCATTTAAAAAACTTTAAACAACGTGGCGATGGATTCTGCTAGGTATTAAATTGATTTGATATTAAAAAAAGACTAGTATAAAATAAGGGGTGCCAAAAGTGTCACTTATAAAATAGATAACCTATATTTCAATTTATTATTATCTTTTGTTTAGTTAATAAAATTGGTTGGTTAGTTAAAAATGGTCTTTTAGTTAACCATCCTAAATGTAACAATTGTTATTAGAAATGGAATTATTGAGAAGACTTCAATTTGTGAATTGTAGAAAATTGTGCTAACCCCTATTACACGACCAGAAAAACAAAAGGCGATAGAAGTACAACTGGCAGCACCATTGCAGAAATTCGACGACCAATATAACCAAATAGAAAAAGAAAAGGAAGATGATGCTCGAAGACAAAAAGACAGGCAGAAATGTAGCGGTTTCGTTAACACCCATATTGAAATTGTTAATGGTCGAGTGGAGGACATTAGCAAGATTGTAAAATTAAAGTTAATGATGATTAGGGAGGAAATAGAATGTTTATGTCAAGAGACAATTGATTGCCAAAACCAGGTTACAAAAAGTGAAATCCCAGTTAATATTGAAAAAAAAGAGTCAGAATAAAACCTCAAATTTTTAACAGAACAACTTCATGGAACATGTGTAGAGGCCAGTTTGAAACAGTCACAGTTGTGAATGGGTGGGCTCACATGGAAAAAGCCACCGCTCCTGTAGTTGCGTTGTCGGGTAAAGGTGCTAAAATGATACCTATATTATGAAAACATGGTCGAATTGCCAAACCATACGACCAAATTGAGTTCGATTTAGTTACCAAAGATTCTGTTGAATGGAGAATTTTTAGCGGAGACGATTATTTGGGAATGAAAAAGCATGTTATTGAAATTTATCGTTCTATTTGTTATAATGTAATCAATTACAGATTATTTTCCTCTTGTATTTGAAAAGGTGTATTTGAGTTCACTTTTAATATCGGAAAATGTATTATGTGAAAATCACTGAATTCAATTAGAATATTGCTATTTTTGCTAATTGTTTCTTCATTAAATATGTTCATATCACCTGGGACGATATTGTTCCCAATTCGCGAATTGAAATCCATGAGAATTACTCTGTCACCGCCTGATATTCGATATTACTTTTTACAAGTTTTCGAAAAATAGTGATTTCTTTGATTTTATTCATGTCTGGTGCGTAGACATTGATAAAGTAGATTTTATATTTTTTAAATGCAAGGGTTGTTTGTATTATTCTTTGATTAATGTAAACTGCCTGAATGTAATCTTGATATTTCTCAATCAACAAAATATCAACTTCAGTCCTTCAAGTTTTCTAACCCCTTAAATAATTGAAATCGACATGATGTTTATATGAAGTTTTTTTCTTAAAATTACCGCACATTTAATTTATCGCAGTTAGATTCTGAGCTAATAAGTCAGACAGTATAACAAACTACGATTATTTTTTTAAATAAAAATCGTGGTTAAAGTTTCTCTATTAAAATCTGAGACACCTTCCTATAAATATGGACGAATTATTTTTATTCTCCATTAAGATATGGTCATGTCCGACTATAACGTATGTTATAAATATAAAAAATAAAAATAAATAATATAATATCTATAAATATACATAGATACATTGCACAGAAAGTTCGTTATAAGGGAAGTACGTTATAGCCAAACATGACTGTATTATAATTTATATTATTTTTGTCTTACCTTTTAAGAATATATTAATTTTTGAGAAAATCAACAAAGGTTGTAGAGAAATGCCACATGATTTAACGGAAAATTAATCTCAAAAGCTCATTGACTTATGCCAAAAATTCCTGGCAAATCACCGTGACGACCATTTTATTTGTCTAATTGTAATTTGCAATGAGAAGTGAGTTTATTTTATCAACCTGAAGAAGCAAAATTAGTGGTTGAAGCCAGAAAAATGGCGGAACTGATAGGAAAACGGGACAGGTTCTCCAGGAAGGCGTTATTGGGTCACATGAATGAAATGAAGCAAATGCTTCTACTTCAAAATTTCGAGAGAAATATTGTAATATTTATCTATCAATGTAGGAATTGATACATAAAATAAAATAGTTCCCTCGAAATTTTGAAGCAGAAGCATTTGTTTCATTTCATTCATACGACCCATTGTATGTTTGGTAAAATTTCGACAGTGTAATCCACTTTTAGTTAATTCCAAATGGTTTAGGTATTCATGAAGATCCATACTGCGCTGACAAAGAAACCATATGATATGTTGCTCACGAACTTTAATGAAATTCTTGCAAATAGGTTTGGAATCCAAAAATAACAGATACGTGTTTTCAACTTTGCTCAAGCACTGAATAGTTCTTTAATTATTCAAGTTTAAAATTTATTATGCTACATTGGTGCTGCTGATGTACTCATAAACGGTTCTTATGGAAGAAAAATGAGCATTCATCAGAAGAGTAAACGTTAAACAAAAAAGTTGAATTCTTCCTGATCACGTAATTCATAAGTTCACAAAACTAGTTTTCTATGATGTTTGTTAAGTTGATGTACAAATTGGAATTTATTTGCGTGAAATTGGAAAGACTATAAAATCTTTTTTTCTATTGATCGATCCTTAAGATTGCTTCTAATTTTCTGGCGCTTACAATAAGATCGGGAAATATTTCATCTAAAACTGCTACTTGCGTAGTTTGGATTCTTACAATCACTTCTTAGTTTTCGCGCTTTTTGTTTAAAACAGATCCTGTTCTTTTGAACTTCCAACTAGATCAAGAATTTATTTACGTTTTTACTTGTTTATCGAGATGTTACTGATTAATACGTTAACCACCACTTCAGAAAAGTAATGATCCCGGAGCCATTTTTTGTTTTTTCATGTTTCAAAAATACTTTATTTTACATATAAAGTAGGTATCAATAAATGTTATTTGAGCAGTTTTTCCATAGCTCTTTTTCATGAGTCATATGTAATTGACTGAGCCTCAAGACCAAAACAACTATATAGCGGAAATCGTATTAAACTCTCGCAGCCCCTTGTCTAATTTTTCACGTGAGTTACATATGACTCACATGGCGGTTGACGTGTTAATTAGTTGTGCCGTTATTTTAGCACACTATATAGTAAAAAAAAATATTTATTCAACTCCTTCCGCAGTAGAATAAATCAAAGTTACGGCACCTAAACTGACCATTAGAACTCATTATATTAATATTATGGAAATAAACAGAATACCATACAAAAATATTTTTCATGGTGAAAAGCTAAACATTAAAAAACATTGTTTCTATAATAACCATAAATTTTATATTATTTCTTCGAAAAAATACAAAACACCTTTTCTTATAATCAAAAAGTTAAACTGCATTATTTAAAAATCCCAGTGAAATTTTATGTTTTTTAAATGAAAATTAAGAAAAAAGGGTAATATACAGTATTTTTTAAACCCATAAAATATCTGAAAATAATAAATTAAATTCGTAACCAAATATTCTGTTAAATGGAGGATTGAAAAGCCTTTAAAATCAAGTTGTATTTTACCCTCGTTCCATTTAAAATTTTGTGGTTTTAAGCAATTCCTGTGAAGAGGTTTTCGTGAGAGAATCAAACACCCCTCCAAATCTATCTGTCCCGCATGAATGTAAAATTTACATATTCAAGCGACTTTTTTTAACTTGACAAATATCCTGAAAATCACTTATTTACTATTCTCTGCGCACTCTGTATATTAAATGAAAAATGTGTATAATAATAAATACGTTTTTATCTAATAATAAGTGCATGATTTGTATAAACGATTTTCCAATAAATAGACTCCTAATTTTGAATCGGATTTCTGCAAGACTTTAGCATTGTATACTTAGTTAAACATATGTATATTGCACATAGTCATTTATTATAAAGTACACAGTCAAATGTTCGTGAGATATACAAATTTGAATCATTTGAAAAACAATCGTACGATTTCAGGTATTTCTAACTATAAGGAGTGTTTAATCAAATATTTCTTTTAAATTCAGTTCAAGTCAATCTCACGCCAGCTGAAATGGAGCTCAGAAGTAAAATGTTTGCAGAAAGTAAGAAATCTAACAAATCAATTGAATTCTTTTTAATTTAAGATTTACTTATAGGTAGTCCTGTTCAATCAAGAAAAATACATTGTACGGCCTGCAATATACATTTAGGCAGTGCTTTAACAGGCGCTAATAACCGTTTTGTTCACCCGTTATTGAAAGTTTTAATTTGCAAAAACTGTTACCACTTTTACACAAGTGGTGAATTTGAAAAAGATGAAGATGGAAGTGAATTGTATTGCAGGTATATCTAAGGAAATCATATCTATTGTTTATTTTGATGTTCTCACAAAATAAAAAATATAATTTTAGATGGTGTGGTCAAGGAGGACAAGTATTATGTTGTTCAAATTGTGAGTACGTTTTTTGTAAGGTAAGAATTGGCGGAAGTAATTTTTATCTATTTTCTTATCAATGTTTTACCAGAAATGCATTCGAAATAATTTCGGCCAAAGAAAATTCAAAGAAATTAGAGACAGTGATGATTGGAGTTGTTTCAAATGTGCGCCTGAACAGTTATCACCTCTAAGGGCTTTTTGTGCAGAATTTATGGACTATTATCGAACCGAACTGGTGTAGGATTTTTTAGGAATAAAAAAAATTGGTTTCTATGGGATCTTTTTAGGAGGGCACAAGCACTGGCTGATGTGAATCCAACTCTAATGTCTACAGATTATACCACATGTTGTAGTGGACAATTACCCAAAAAAGAAGATTTCAAGACACTTAATATACAGAAAAATCGAAAAAAAAGAAAAGATGATGATAATGATGAAGATCCAGATTATGAGCCAGTAATGGAAGATTATGAACCTCCAAACAAAGTAAACATGCATATTAACAGTTTTTAATTCCATTTGTAATTTAATGATTTTTAGAAATTTGCTTTAAATCCTCTTGATGCAACTACAGTCAATATAACAACTCCTGGAATGCGTCAAATAGCACCAAAAATTTCCACTGCTATAATGAGACCAATGACAGGGCAACCCATTCGGCCGCAAGTGTTTAACATTGGTAACACAACATTCAGGAGTCAGGGTCCTGTCTACACCATGTCACAATCTGTCATTAATCCAGGTAAATTATATTCTAATTAAATATATAAAATAATGTTTCAGCTAACTTTGTTTTAGCAAATAACATTGGTACTACTCAAGGGTTTATTGCAGTATCAGCCAAACCAGGTAAGTTTATGAGATGAATGCATTTTTTTGTATTTTGCTCTATACCACTCTCTAATTATGAAAATTGCTTGAATTATCTAATTATCCAATTTAATCGACTGCACTATATCTTTCTCTGAATTGGGACTCAATTTGTGATTTAACTTTGTATAATCAATTACACATTTTATAAAAATAAATTTGTTAAAATTATACAAATTCATATACAAAATATAAAATTACAACTAAAAAAAATTATGTTGGATAAACTGGCCTAAAACTGAGAACTAGAAAATCAACTTTAAATATCACTTTTAATTTTCCTGGAACTATAAGGTGTCCCACTAGCAGTAACCAAACTTAAATAGGAGATTGAATTTTTTAAAATGCAAAAAAATCATATATGTATATGAAGAGTCCAGAAAAAAACAATGAATGTTATAAAAACATAAAAATCCAGTTTACATTAAATGTACTATCAACAGACCAAGATCGGGTAAAAATTCTGAGACATGTTAAACAGGAATTAATTTTATTTCATAAAACTAATTACAAACATTAAAGTTTAAACTAGAAAATAGAAATATTTTGATTTTATAATTTTGTAACATTTACTTTTTCCCTGGACCCTTTACATGTAAACTTATTTAGAAGGTGTTGAAATTTTTATAAATATTTTTGTTAATAGAAAATGTGTTCGTCAAAAAAATCAACAATTTCAAAATGCAAAATGTAATTAAAAAAGTTTATATCAATGGTAGAACAAAAAGCGGTTATGAGAATAGGACTCTATAGTTTTCTAGTATAGTTCTGTGCAAAAATCAATACTGTCCTGAAACCATCAATATCATATCGATTGAATTTCATTTAAATAGAGTCCCACAATTCCGTCTCTATTCACTTGAAGCGGATGACACTTTCATACTATGCGGTACCCCTTAGTGTACTGTTCTGTGTGTATTAAAAATTTGCTTAAATTTTCTTCACTGATTCAAAAAAACATTTTCAAAAACTTTATTCTTTTTCAATTTTAATACTCTATGGTCGGAAAACTAAACATTTCCTGACTATTTTTTTTCTTATTTTAAAAGTTCTGTCCCATGTTGCTCTTCCTATACCATAATTGAACCATAAAATAAAGCGGTCTCGCGGATATTGCATTGGCTATAATGCTCGTTTGGTCAAAGGTGTCTGTCAGAATTAAATACCTGGATCATCCGTAAATAAAACACTTTCCCAATATTCTATTTGCCAATTTACTACCACATTCTCGCTTACATTCTGATGGTAGGCCAATTCATCCAAGGCTCTCCAATCTTCCTGAAAATGTTTCGTTAATATCTCGAAGTTCAAGACTTTTGACAGGAACTTGATTTTCTAACATATTTGATATTAAATAACCGATTTTCTTCTCCCTTTTGAGTACTTATTTGCAAATTATATCTGATTAAATTTATTTCACCTCATAGTTATGTCTGTATGCTTCCATTTACATAGTAATATAAGATTATTTTCTTGCACTCCATAATTTAAAGATATAATAAACTTGCAGGATTAAAAATTTGTTCACTACCACTTTTGTAATACAACATATGGAAATCTTGTTTTAAATTAAGTACAGATCTAGTAGCTCAAAATATTTATACTCATTTACTGTAATAATGATGTCTTTTTAACGATATTGTCTATCTGACCAAATATCCTGTCTGGAAGGACGAATAAGTGTTTCATGTTAGAAAATATTAGATGTATTTCTCTATTAGTACGTTATTTTGCCGGGATAGTACTCTGTACTTCTGGATATTAGGGATTGGAAGAAATAGAAAATTCAAAATTTTCAGCATAATTTGCAAATTTTGAATTTATAAACTAAGATTTTTTATGTAGGCGTTCTAAAATTGCATTTGGCTATGGTATTTTTATAGTTTACAATTAAACGATGATTACACTAGAACCTTCCAAATTAGCACTAACTTATTAGGAGACGCGCGCGCTTGTGTTGAAGTAAACAAACACCATTTTGAAAATCTCTAATTTTTCAATAAAAATCCTTATTTTTACGTTTGAAGTGTGTGAAAACAATCTCACTTACCTCTTGTATCTTATCTTACATGCCTTGATAGTAATTTGTCAGTTGCTTAATTACCGAAAACATAATTAGGTACCTTACAACCACTCTCACAGAAAAGATATAGTAGACAGATGGCAGCACTATCGGCGTTTTTCAAATGACAGATAGCTTTCACAGTTTTTAACCGTTATTTATTATTTATTTTTTGACGATTATACTTGTTAGCTTAAGAGAGTTTAAAAAGTGTATATTATTAATTATTATTAATATGGAATACATTAATTAATATCTGTCTATAGCATGAAATTTCAATGGATTCGAAATGCTATTAAATATAACAAAAGTATGATATTTCATAAAGATATTGTAGTGCAAACGAATAATATTCATTTTCATCCTAAAAATAGAAATAGTTAATTTAAATTCGCGATTTCCGGGTACGCATGTACGGAGGCGCCATCTATGCTATTGTTTTCATTTTGTAGTTACGTAGTCCAGCCAAAAATTTACCCTTGAGTTGCACATATCGTTTTTGTCTGTGTATCATTGAGAACAATATGACTGCAGTTATTTACAGGTATCAAGTTACAGCTTATTTATTTACATTTGACGTCATCGCTAAAACATTACTCCTGGGTTCAAAAGTATTTTAATAATCAATTCATTTTTAATTATCGCAGACCATAGTTGCTGTTTGACTCCGGTTAGTATATTTGTTGATATTTTGTGATTATTTTAATATGCCACAACACAAAGAATATTCCGGTGATTTTAAGAAAGCGATAACAAATTCACTAAAACAAGTAACTACACAAGCAGCAGTTGCTCGTCTTAAGGGGGGTGACCCCCAAAATGTAAAAAAATCTATTTGTGTAAATTGGAGTAAAGTTCTAAATAAAGTACGCAAAGGATGTTCAGGACTAATTTTCTGTAATCAGTGCTTATAATAACTAACTTATATTACACCCCTTTTAGAGAAAATTACGTTTTTCTCAAAAAACTTTTTACCAGTTAATGTACCTTTTTTGAAAACTTATGAAGATATCGATATGATTTTTTTTCTGTGCACTCGTGAATAGGTAGAGAACAATCTGATATGACCGTTTTATAAAATTCAACCCACACTCAGAGGGATTAATATTTAATCAAAAATGTTTTTCGATTACTATTGAAATTGAAATTCCAAATATAAACGAAGTTTTCCGAACAAAAGCAAGTGTCATATTCAACGTTTAAAGTTGTTCTTTTTAAACAACAAAAAATTAAAATTCATTGAGTACTTTCTGAGAAAAGGTACATTGAAAATAGGCTACTTTTGCCCTATTAGGGGACATCTGCCTGTACGTATCTTTGTACCTTATTAGTACATGGAATAAAGTTTTGATAAATTTGTCGAAAAGCTTACTCTTCTTCGATTCTGATGAAACTTTGCAAAAACGCTTATTTTCACTTGAATAATATGAATATGACTTAATATTGTCGCTCGTACATCCCTACCATTGCACCCCTTTTAAAGTCATAAATTTAGTACACTTCATATAAATTGTGTTAAAAAAAATATCAATTACGCAGTATCTTTGTTAAAATACTTTTGAGCACTACTTGACTGCGTTCATAAATGCGTTTAAACATTGTCCGGACGTCTTTTTTTTCGTTCCAAACCAACGAAATAGAAAGAAAAAGAAATATACCCGGACGTTATCCGGATGTATTTACGAACGCAGCCCTTTACTTTGCCAAGTCATTTTTTTCTTAATCTGAAAATATCGAATGTCGTTCGTATCAGCAGTTATAAATACATTCTGGAATTTCCTTTTTTTTCTTATGTTTTCCTCTGTTGATTATTAAAAGCACCAACTATTTGACATAGAATGTCGATGAATTGCAATTTCATCATTCCTATGAATCGATGTCAAAATATCGATGCATAGTTTCCATTCCTAAGTAGATGATGTCATATTATTTGTTTACATTTGGTGTGACGTATATTGTTATTTTTCTTTTGCAATTTTCACAACTCATAATGAAGAAATCAGGAAAAGTATTTCCCAAATATTGTTTGGTGCCACATTGTATATCTTCTTCAATTAGAACACCAAGGAAAATATTTATTTCATTACCGGTCGGCTTAAGCTCTAAATCAAGGCAAAGAAGAATATTATGGTTACGGGCAATGCGAAGAGAGAAGGACGATTTATCAGCAAAGACAAGAGGATTTGTTTGTGAAGACCATTTTAATGTAAGCAAGCAAATGTTATCCTCAAACCTCGAATTCGGACGATGCCCGAAAAAATATACCAATGTAGTTTTGAGCAACAAGAAAAGGTAACATTCGATGTTTTCCGTTTAAACGATATAATATGGAATAAAAGAAAACGAACAGAATTTGTTTTGCGTATTTCGTGTTAGTTTTGCCCGTTTTAAACTGCACTGCAAAAAAAAGTAGGGTTAGATTTCTTTATTTTCGTTTTTCTTACATACATGAAAATGAAGGAATAAAAAACATAGTTCATGAGAAAGAACAAAATTTCATTACAATTGTAGAAATTAAAAACGACTTAATAGCATAATGAACATGTAGAATTGTTATGCATTATGTTCTAAAAACCTATAGCTAATTCAGAATACTGCTCGAAAATTCATGCTGCATGGGAGGTAAGGAAGTGCAAATAAATTTGAAATTGTTTGTAAAATTACAAAGAAAGTAAATCAATCAATATATCAGACAATTTTTTATAAGAAAATCAATAGCTTCTTTTGTCTTTATTGCTTTTTTTGTTGCTCAAAAATAATTTTGTATATATTTTTTTTTGATATTGACCGAATTAGGATATGGAATGGAACATAAAGTAAAGATAAGGGAATGCTTGTTTGGATGCAGCGAATTTCGCATATTTTACTGTTCAGGCTTCAATTCTCTTATAATCGTAACTATCTCGACCCGTCAACACGAAAAATTCTCCAGAAAACACTCGTCTAGAAATATTAAACTATTTGTACATTTTGAAACTAAGGAGGCTGAATTGAAAGTTACTAGAAAAATTAGGTTAAATTAAGGCTCCAATGACTGACTTTACACTTTATTTCAAAAACAGCATATTTTCAACTAAGTGAACGTGCAAAAGCTGAAAATCTAAATTAATAAGTGAATTGATTCAGTATGGAAAAGATTTTTGAATGGGCCGAGTAAATAAAAACACGTAAATGTTTTTACTTGAAGATTTTATGAGAAATGTTTCAACTATTATGCCTCGACATCTGTATGATGGGTCGATATTGAATCATTTTTCTTAAAATCTTCAAGTAGAAGAATTTACTTCTTTTTATTCAGTCGATCCAAAGTCAAATACATCATGAACTTCATCGTGTAAAGTTCTTTTATGACTAATAAATATTCCGATGGAACGTAATATTTTGTTTTTCTTTCAAATAATTATAGGTTATACAAAACGATATATATCTAACTGAACGGAAACTTAAAAAACTTAAAACTATATCAATTCAGTTGTGTAAACTTTATGTAAAGGGGCTGTAAGGGGATAAGGACGTGGGATTTGTGGTCGTTAAATTTAAATCATTCCTTTCAATTTGAAAAGAATTAACAAAATTGGAAACTGTCATCAACACAACTATAAAGAGAACTATTTAGTCAAGCCAATAGCCAACAGTGTCGACAAGGACAGTTGGAAGGTGGTTAAATGAAAATGAATTGTTTAAATAAGTTGCCAGAAAATAACCATTAACTTGAACAATTTAGTTTTCAATTTGAACATTTATTAAAAAATAGGCTAGTATATTTTCCCAAAGCAAACAAAGGATTTTCTCCATAACTTTGTTATATAACATATAGGGTGTCCCCCGATTGATGTTACAAGAGGTGTAAAGAACCAAAAATTTTTGAATTTTATTTTGTGATTCTGGAATTAAGCCCGGCTTGTTTTGAAACGAATTTTAACTATATTTTGAATTGTTACAAATCAAGTTGGCCTTGACTATGAAGGAAAATGATTTTCTTTTCAGGTAAAGTACCTTTTGGGTCAATATTTCAGCAAAATGTTACTAAGAACGCTTGTTCAGAATAAAAAATTATAACCCTATACCAAATTTCAAAAAGATCGGCGTACTTTGATTAAAACGTAATTTTTCTAAATTAGACAAAAAGTAACTGATGAAATCTTTGCAATGTTGTCAAATATTTGTTTTTTTCGAAAATATTATCCAAAATGCTGAAATTTTTCTAGCAAGATTCAAAACTAATAATTAAATGAACAGAAAATTAGAAATAATTAAAAATAAATTGTTGCAATTCATATCGCATTGTAACACGTACATTTACTATGAACAATGACCAAATTTTCTTGAATTTTGCAAAACGTGACAACCTTGAAAGTGAGAAACGCTTAACCTCACTAAAGGATTGGATTGGAACTGAAACATTTTGCCTCTACTATCAGCAGAAAAGATTTGCTAAATTTCTGCCAAATTACGAATAATTTAAAAATAGAGATAAATAATGGAAGGTAAAGTAAAAATGTGCATTGTGAAAGGTTGTAATAATAATAGCAAAAAAGCGCCCAATAAAATTTATTTATCATTACCAAAAAATGCGGAGCGTCTTAAAAAATTGGTGTTTTGCATTAAAATTAAATAAACTTAACAGTAGTGGTGGGTCTGTGATTTGTGAAGATCACTTTGATGTAAGTAAATATATTATCATACTTAGTACGCAGTATGGATAGTCTTGGAAAATTCACACCTAATTCATATGTTTTATATTTCTATTTATACTTTATAATGCTGTGTTAAGCATAAAGTTTAATTCACAATCAGTCCATTACAATTACGATTAGAACTTAAAATTAATATTTGACATAAAGTAATTTCTTTTAAAGCCCATTTTCTTCTCTACAAAACATTTGACACCGTTTGTTTGCCTCACTTAATTTTTTAAATCTGAGTTTCACCCATAAAATTAGCTATCTGTGCGTCGTAAGAACAAGGAAATCCACGAGATATCTAATTATTGCACAAGAAATTTTGTAGAGTATCTGCATACAATAATATTTGTAGATTACCTTACTGACGAGATAGTCTGTTCTTGTACCAAATAATAGAGAATTTAAAATAGTATTTTTCCACGTATACAACCCATTTTACAAAAAAAGTAAAAAGTGGAGATACCTGATTCTTGCACTGGACTCCTCAATTGTAATTGACTAGTTGTGAATGAAGCTTAAGAGTTATATTTGCATATTTATATTTGTTAGGAAATTAAAGGAAAACTGTTTGTCACAGTCTCATCTTGAGTAATTTCATTCTGCCAGTAAAAGTTTGTCGGTTCTCTTATCTTTTTATATGTAGGTATACATCGCAATTTAAATATTTTCTATCTTTTTCATATCGAAGCTTTCTAAAGAATATTTTTATTACTTACGACAACTTCGCTTAACAAATAAGTAAAATATTAGTGGTGATTTAATAATAGTCATAAGTTATCGTGAGGATTAGTAGAAAAAAACATTTTACCGTAAGTATTTAATAATGTAACATAAGGATATTCAATACGTCATCGTTTAAAAGAGGATAAATTATTACTCAAATGATAGATTGCCTGTAACATAAACAATATTAGTAACTAAAGGAATGTCAGTAATTAATTATCTTGAATAGGACTGAATAGCTGAACCAGACAAATTGTTTCAAAAATTGCATCTAGAATTGTATATAATTCCATTGTGTGTTCTTATTAGGTAGTCTCCCACTTTGAATAATGTCTCGATAGACAGTTTTGCAATTAGGACTTGTTAAGCCAGTTTTTTGGTGCTTGGTTATTATAAAGTTAAGAACTGTATGTATTCTGTTCATCAAATCTACATTTGTATATACATAGAATAATGTGCATTGTCCTCTTTTAAATTCAGTTTGTATCGTGTCACTTAAATATGTCCTAAGATTGGATCTCCGATATCATACATTTTTATATTTGCTTTAGGGAATTTTCTTCCCGATAGTGAAATTAATCCGCGAACGTAAAATTATGTTCTGATTCAAAATATTGCTGTTATTCATTAATGGCAAATTTAGAGGAATTGACTAAATATACGGAAAAACTAACGATAACCGCCTAGTTTTTGGGTAAGTAAACTAAAAAATTGTATCGGCACCACACGGTATAAGTATACCTAATTACTTAAATAAATATTGTGGAAATGTGCAGTTTTATAGTTAAAGTGCAATGGATGACAATATCGCGCTTGCTACCTTTCGTTTTCATTCTTAAGAACAACCAACAGCGGAAGAAACGTAGCATCTGGTAAAGAATGGCTGAAGAAAAAACCTACTCCCATAGTATTGACCTTTTAAACGAATCTAAAATATACCTTTGTGATTTCCACAATTACCTACAAATGGACGAAGAAATTTATCTCAAACTGTTGTCTCTGGTCAGCCCTTTAAAAAGAAAGACACAATCATGAGAGAGGCAATAACTCCACATAAACGATTAACTGCAACTTTACGTTTTCTTGCACCTGTTGAGGATCTAAAATACTCAACCGTAACTTCACTCCAAGTCTTAAGTTATACAGGATGTTTTAGAACAATTCCTACAAATTGAAAGGGGTAATTCTTCATATAAAAATATGAAAAAAAGTTCATATCAACATGAATCCGGAAATGCTTTTTAACACGTTCACTTCCGGCCACACGCTGGTGCGTTTTATTTTTTTCTTGCGTAACGCTGATCACGCACAATTCAACAAAAAACCTTTTTTGGCGTTTAGGAAACAATTTCAGTATTGGAGCGAAGGTGAACGTGTTAAAGGAATTACCACTCTATAAAGATAACGTCCCAAAACTGATTATTGATTAATTATTCTAGAATTGCTCGAGAAAAATCTAGTTAAATGTAGGTATCTGTATAGTACATATTATGCCGCACTGCGTTGTGGTTGTTTTCCTACCAATAAAAGTCACAAATCTTATGGCTGGACGTCATGTTATCTTATGGATCTTATTGATGTTATCTTAAATTTTATGGACGTTATATTTAAAGAATGGTAGCTCCTTTAAGAAACATATCCAGATTCAAGTTAATAGGAACTTTTTTTTATAATTTTGTATGGAGAATCATTATTCACCCCTTTTAAGTTATAGGAATTATTCTAAAACACCCTGTATAATTGCTGACACCTGCCTAGCAATCTATAAGGTGTTCGAAAAAGATTATTTAAAGGTAAGTAATAAACTATGCAAATAACACATTTTAAAACAAGGCAAATGCTCTTATTTCACAAATTAACTCCAATAAATAAATATGTATTATAAGAAATTATTAGGCAATAGTAAATTAAAAAGTAGTGACCACCCAGTTAAAGACTTAATATCTTGTAATAAATATTTTACTTTATGTAGGAAATAAAAAAATAGCATTATTTAACAGTCAGAGAAATTAGAGAGATATGAAGCTTCATACATATTTGATTGATGAGACTCGCAAGTTTCATTACCACTTTTTGGTATACTTGTGAGATAAGAACTCTCGGAAGACTGAAGTGGTGATAAAACTATGTGATTACATAAGGACTGTTGAATTTGGTTATTAGAATGTTCGATTGCAGAAAACGAGGAAGTAGAAATAGTATGCCACAGTGTCAGTTGGTCCATTTCAGCCATAAATAATGCCTCATTTATGATTTTTTCAGCCAATAATTGTTGGGCTTAAATTTTAAAACGATCCTTCCGCTTAGGTGGTCTCGTTAATTTTTTTGGATTTTCACGTCTAGCTTAGTTAGTTGAATATCTTTACCAGATTGTTTTGTATCTGGTTGCAAGTTTTTTTGAGTGCCTTGATCGGGATCAAGTCTGATGTCCTCCTTTAAAAAGACAAATATACATTAATATATTTATTTCTAGTTTTCGAAAGCAAAAGAATATTAAAACATATTAGAATATTAGATATAACCAACGATTTTCAAAAGAAATAGAACTTTCTGCACTGCTTCGGCGCTTTAGATGGCAAACATATTGAAATAATTCCTCCAGCAGGAAGTGGCTCATATTTCTACAATTATAAGCAAAAATACAACTTAGTTCTATTTGCCATTGCAGATACAAATTATTGATATATATGAACTATTTAATTTTGATATTAATGGATGAGTCTCCGATGGATGTGTTCTTCAAAATACAGCGTTTTTTAATAGGTTACGTATAAACCTCTAAATATTCCGAAAGAACCTTCAATAGGAAACTGGAGAAAACTTTCCTTCATTTTTATAACATTGATACCTTTCCATTAAGAATTGATATGTTAAAATCATATCAATAGGCCGACATAGGCGACATTGAGAAAAAAATTACAATTACCAAATATGTAAAGCTTGGCATATTATAAAAAAGGACAAGTACTTTGGCAACAAAATTTTGGTACATTAATTTATAAACGTAATTATTGTTGCAGCATTTTCTTTTATGAATAAATGGTTTTCATACATATTTACGTCTGTACTTACTTTGATGAATAAAATAAAAATTACGTTATTGTATTTACTTAATTTTCCTTTACCTTTATTTCTTCCAAATCAGATATTGAATTTGTAGAATTATCTTGCTTTTCTAAAAAATTAAACATGTGGTAGTACCACAGAGTGGGTGTATAGGTCTCTTCAGTTCCTGCACTCAATTTTTGAGATTTCTGTATTTTCTTCTTCTCTCTCCTGACATATGATCTTAAATAATTTATTTTTTTCACTACCATATCACGATCTGCTTCTTCATTTATTTCTTTTAATTTTATAATTAATTTCTTATAAGCAGCCTCTCTTTGTTGTTTGTTATAACAGTCTTTGGATTTAACACACCACAAACAAGGTTCTTGACGATAAATATCAATTAATTCTGTTATAGTCGTACGAACATCATTCTTGCTAGTCATATTTTCGGAAATTATATGTTCAAAATATCGAAATTACTTTAAGCGAAAATTAAGTTTGAATAAATCTGTTAAATACACATTCATGTGCGCTTACGGAAGTCTAGCTTATACTAATTCACAGTATAGAAATTCAAACATTGTCAGGTGACTTATACAGGCGAAAATTTGTCAAGTATACAGTTATGTCTGTAGCCGCCTTAAAGTTCTTATGTTTTATCCTAGTACTTATTTTCAATGCTATTATTCGCAGTAAGACAATTACTTGCTTAAACTTTTTGCATTGGCGCAGCTTTATCACTTAAAGAAATAGTAGTAAGAAAAGAAAAACATTAAGACAATGCAATTTACCTTTCGGAAATTTGCTAAGAATATCAGTCTTTTTGAATTTTTAGCTTCAGCAACAATGTGGTATTGTTGCAAAGGTGAATATTATTTTTCACTATATTTATTATTTGTTTATTTCAAGAAGCACATATGAGACACTCACGTTTTCAGTTTTTTAACCATATTTCGTGCTGTTTTATACTTTATAAATTTCTAACACGTAAGACACTCTATCTCTAAGTCCTGCAAATGAAATGTACATTTTTCCGTGAATTTCGATGTTTTTTTCTTAATCGTCAATTCATTATTACGATGGTTATATCGCTCGGCAGGTATGACTTACAGAGTCTCTCCTTTCGGTAATGTGAGATTGTTGGATTAAAAGACTCCATATAGCGCCTAATTAAATCACGATCTATTTTTTTTCAATGAATTAGCGTTTCTTTATTTCAATTTCTTCGTCTTTAAATGTAATACATAGGCCCCTATAAACGGATGGTTTTGTTTTAAGACATGTACACTACCGTTCATAAGTATTTGCCTACCTAGAAAAAAAATTCTGTTATCCGTAATTTTTGAGCGATTTTGTTCAAATTTTATATAATGAAAATTCAAGTAAATACTCAGTTTACGTAGTCGAGCAATTTATGAAAAGTTCATTTTCAGAGTGCCTTTTCGGGTCTTAAAAAACCTTTGTTTTGGAAACTATTTTTGTGTGGTGGAAATTTTTCAATAAGATTTTAATAATCGTGTAGGGTAGATTTTTTTACATATACTCTAAAAGTTTGATCAAAATCGAACTACAAATAAGGGAGTTACAGCCTATTAAAATCACCAAAAATGACCCGATTTCATCATTTTGCTT
>JABRWK010000554.1:0-27478 GCA_013372445.1 Hypothenemus hampei | reverse complement strand
GTGTGTGTGTGTGTGTGTGTGTGTGTGTGTGTGTGTGTGTGTGTGTGTGTGTGTGTGTGTGTGTGTGTGTGTGTGTGTGTGTGTTTTGTTTTGTTAAAATAATTAAATGCGGAACGATATATCTCTCCAAGCCTAAGTCATCGTGTACTCTTCTTAAACCAAGCCCCCTTAAACAGATAGAAAATGTTATTTTTTAAAGAATTAGATTTAGAAAAAAAGCTGTTTGGGTATTAAAATTCAATTTTATCTAGAATTATAAAAAAATGGTAGTGATCTATAAGATTTTGGTCTTATTTTTTCGCCCAAGAATAGACTTACCTCTCGATTTATACAGTAGATATGTTTGTATAAAAATCGTGCTAAACGTTTTCATTTAAAAACCGTGTAAAAGAGAAACGGTTTAAACTGAATACCGTGCAAATCGAAATGTGGGTGTATACTACACAAAATTTAAGTTATTTAAGTGAAATTCATGAACATTATTAAATCGGTACTTTGTTTTTAAATTGTCAATTACACACTCATTTGTTAAATTTCCATATCGTTTTGTGATTGGAGTTAATGAAAAATAATATTCGGTGTATTAAAAAGAAATCAAGTAGCACCCAGACAACATGATATCGTTCATATGACGTTTTTAATCGGTCATTTTTAATTGTCGATATTTTTTAATGAAAATGGAACGTCTGTGAGACGTAATAAAATAATCCTATATCAGACGATACGTAAATAACCTCTTCGACACATCAGTAATGACCAAAAGTGATGTAATGATTTATTTATTTGAATTTGATAGTCTAATGTGATCAAGTTTAAGAAAAATAAATATTTTCATAAGACCTGCGACGAATGTTCTGCTTTTAATACCAGAACCAGAGAATGGGTTGAAAGTGACTCTGTTGAGACTCATTCTGTCAGTATTACTTTACAAATTTCATTTCGTCGACTAAATATGTAAAACTGCTAAGTCCAATTTTAAAAAATTAGAAAAAATACATTTTTCTTCGAATTTTGGAAAAAAAAATGACCACAAAAGTGTAACTATTTTAACAATAAGACAAATGAATACGCTAGATGGAAAAGTTGGTATTTGCAAAAATGACAATAATCGAGTTCTGCATGTAAATAGAAGAATATTTAAGCCTGGTATATGTCTATTTGTACAGTAAAACACAAAACCTGCCATAATCCGAGTTATTGCAGTTGAAAATATCAGCTCAGAAACAAAACTATGTGTTTAATTCGATGTTTCGTTTGTAAAACTGGCTATTTATATAGCAATTAATTATGCAACTATATAATATACATATATTACTATTGATTTATTACTATTATTGCCTTAATTAGCGATTATTTTAATGAACAATATTTAATAAAAAACGGTTTTTGACTTCTAACTCAAAATGACATATATTGCAAATAGAGACTTTTGCATCTAGCGTACTCAAATACTAACTAATATTTACTTATTTTAAGACTTTTTTTTAAATGCCACATGCTGATATATGACATTTTTTTTAAGTTAGGTAAAATGGACTTAGCAATTTTACACATTTAACCGCCAATTTGTTATGCATATCGTAGAAAAATTATTGCATCGCCCAACTTTTACCTATAAATGTTGTTTAAAATATACCAAATAGGTATAATATTTTGTATAAGATCTTTTAACATTTTATCTATTGTAAGATATATTTTTTTACATTGCAAAAATGACAATAAACCTTTTAAGGTGGAAGTCTGTCATTTGCATTATTACATCCAAATTATGTTTTTATAATTTGTTTTTTTGTTATTTTTTCGTGAGAGTTCTCGATAATGAACATCGTTTTAATTGTTTATTATACTGATTAAAAAAATAAGAACATTTTTTTAATTTTTTTGTCAAAAAAAATAATGAGGTTGATGTACATACTTGCTTATGGATTCTGCGTATGTAATCAGGTTATGATCAGACGTTGCCGAGTTATTTGTTTATAACTCGGTCATTTTTTCTACGATTTTTCCCAGGTTCAGTACCCCCACCCTGACAATGGGGTACCAAGTGAAGTGCTGCTTCTGGGACACCCTGTATAAAACAAGGTTCATTGCAACTTGAGAATTATAACTATATTTTTATTTAAATAAAAATAAACGGTAACTATACTAATTATAGTTACCGTTCATTTTTGATAAGTTTAGTACTGTGTGTATCCTCTTCTTGCTCCATTTATTGACTGAATAATGTTGGCATGTTCTTATTTGGACTTCTTACATAATCCTGAGGCATGTGGTCCCACTCTTTAATTAAGACAACTTCTAAATCTTTTAGATTAGCAAATGGCCTTCTTTTATGCTACAGTTTTCATCCAAGGTGACTCCAGACATGTTTAATCGGATTTAAATCCGTGCTGCGTGCCGACCACTGCAAAACATTGACACCGACTTCCTCTAAGTACGCTCGAACAATTTTTGCAGTAAATGATCGTGCTTTATCCTGTATAAAAATGAAATAATTTCATACAAAAGGATAATAAGGAATAACATACGAAATATCGAAAATATATTTATGTCCCGTTAATCAGGCACCAGGAAGCCGTATTGTGGCACCTCGAAAGGTATTGCAGTCCACGTTACCGAATCGTCACCATGAAGAATGTTTCGACCAAAGTTACACTAGATGTATCGTTCTCCTAGTTATATGTAGACAACTCTATGACGATCTGAGATCCAAAAATATAACATTCATCTGGTCATTAATTTGCCATGTAGCGTGTTCTCGAGCAAAACGCAATCTAGCGATACGATATTCTAAATTGAGTAAAGGTGCAATTGCAAGAATTCTAGCACAAATCCGGTCTTTTGGTAGATGCTCCCTAACCGTTTGGATTGAAATATGCACCCCTCATAAAGATCCGATTACAGTATTCTTGCAGAACCTTGACGAATTCTTAAAACTATGAGATGTAAGTATTGATCGCCTACTTCATTTGTAGTTCTTAACATCCAGGTCGTCTGCACTATTAACTAATCTCCCCATATCTAGTTACCACTCTGCTAAGAGATGACTGAGCTACTCCCAAAAGATTAGTCATTTATTGTTCAGAGCTACCTTACTCAATGACAGTAATTACTCTTACAACTTTATCGCTACTGAAATTCCCGCTGTGCCATTTACAGTTATGAACTCGAAAATGGTAATACACACTATAGAATTCAATATTTTACTATTAATTTTCAATAAAATACACTTTTACACATTTTTATTTACAAAAATATAAAAGCTGGGAATTATTGCAATTTTTCTTGTTCTTTGTTTTTTGCAAATTTTATAAAGAAAAATTCGATAACTTCTATCAGATACTATAATTTTCGTGCGGCGTGTAAATTCATTAAAATCAGAAATAGTATTTTTATGTTCATATTAGGTCTGTTCGCACAGAAATCTCCAACCAGTCAGATCCAATGACATTGCGTTAGAATGATCATGTGACAGTTTACAAACTGTTTTTGATCAATCAGCGCGACGTTGACTAGTTTTTTGTGTGAACAGACTTATTACTAACTAATATTACATACCGTCGGGTTACTGCTAAAACAAGCTAACTCCATTTTTGTCGATTTTGAGTTAAGTGCGCCATTTTACTATAAAACGCTACATTACGCTCAAAAAGTATAATGCCAAAACTAAAAAAGTGTAAACAATATTAAAGACGAGAATATTAATTAGTCAAAAACATTTTTTTCTTTTCGTGTCAATTTAAACTTTTAAACAACAATTTCTCAAAATGGCAAAAATGGAGTTAGCTTGTTTTGGCAGTAACCCGACGATACACAACTCGGGATGAAAGTCAGTAATTACGATAAATCGAATTCCGCTGTTTCGTATATTAATTGTTCGTAATGGGCTATTTTGAGCAAAACGGGATTCTTTCTAACGAACTATGACAGATTTGGCTGGTAAAGTGACTCATAACAGATTTGTACAGTTAAGAAATAGTTAATTTATCAGATTTTGACACCTGTTAAATTCGGATTAATCCGTTAGATTTGGACATCGATCTGACTTGTGAGTTTGCATCAATCAAGTGAACTACAAACTTTTTTTATCTTTAGTTTACTTCGTTCCATTGTAAAAAACTATTTTTACCATTTAATATTAAGTTCATCTATTACATTTTTGCATTCATTTATCTGTCATTTCAATAAAGCTTGAGTTGACGTTGCATAAAATTTCATCGAAAAGATGGTTTCCATAGTATCGACGGTTTCTTTAACCGATTGAACTCGAAATAGAAATCAAATATAAACATAATATTTTTTTTAATAATTATACAACATTCCGTTTTAAGCCTGCTTTGATATAAAACAATAACTATAATAGACGTATTAAAATAATATCTATAATAATTTTCTCACTTGTATCGTAGGCAGAAAAGTATGGAGGCCAGGCCCGTATTATTGTTATTTTCATCCCACGTAACGTCATAACTTTCGCAATGTTATTTCCTCGACGTTCTCCATTGTGTTCGCCGTCCATCTTAAAAATTTCCGCATTTATGGGCAAAACTAAATGATAATTGAAAGCCCGCAATCGGCCATTTTTATCTTTTAAATTGGCAGAACTTTAAGGCTCATATAATAAATTTTTATGCCTAAAACCAAAGGACAAAACAGTTAGTTGATAAAATACGATTAAAATGTTTTGATTTTTAAGTTTTTTAAGAAATTAAAAAACATTTTGGAAAAATATACCGCAGAGTGTTTCTACATAACACTCTGTAGATTCTTAAATTATCCAAAAAATCGTAAAATTTCTATTTTTAAATTTGATTTGAAGAAAAACCAGAACATGTTTAGCTGTTGTTTAATATACAGATTACCAAAGTTTTGATTTCCTGAATTTTGTCTGACTCTGTAATTTGTGATTTTTCTAAAACTTGCTTAAAAATTTATATAAAAAATTTAACTAAATGAATCGAATTTGAAGATCTCTACGGGTTACACTAAAGTTCTGATCAGTTTCGAGTTTCTTTTCAGGCTATCATGAGCAAGCGTAATTTACAATAATACACTTAATAGAGGAATTTTGAATTTTGTTTATGATTCTAAGGCTTATATGTATACACAGAAAAAAGATTTTAAAAATAATTAAATTACAAATTTTTACAGGGAATACTAAAGTATTGATCAGTTTAAATATGAAAATTTCAAAGTTTTGTAAACACTATGGAGCGAATGTTATGAAAAAATAATTTTGACTAAACAAAAAAGATTATTACATACAATTTTATCATAAATTTCCCATTTAATAACAAATATTTTGTCATATTCCCATTTTGTCATTTTCTAAGAGCCTCTGTAATAATAAATTCCTTAAAAATTAGACAGTTGTCCGACATATTAAACGCGAACATAAACAGAAATATTCCTTAAACAGTTAGTGGGAAAATTTTGTACAGGGGATACTAGAGTTTTGAAGTGAATTGTTAACTGTGCGTTTCAAAAACGAATTTCCTTATGTAAGAGACACCCAGTAGGAATGGACATTAAAATGAATTATGGTATATTAGGCGTTCCAAATGCCGTAGCTCGTTTTCGCCCGTTTTCCCAGCTAAGTTATGACTTTGTTAATTAAGAGGTAATCTCGAAAAACAACAACCCAACCAATTTATATGGTAAATAACTTTAACGACACGACAACACGGCGTTCCCGGCTTAATTTATCGGTTACAAAAGAGGAAAAATAATAAGCGAAGAGGAGCAACAACAACAGCAGCAACAGTCCCAAAAGATGAAGGAAGAAGAATAGCGCTTTTTCGTATTGTCTTCGCTCACCATCGCGGTCGTTTATCGCGCTCCGGCGATCTTCAGGTGGACCACACGAGAAGGAGTTCGAGAAGGGTCCGACCTGGCGCGAACCAACCTTGGTTCTTAGAAAACTTTACTCAAAACAGCTTTACAGTATTAATTTTTCGTAGAAATTTTCCCTGAAAATTCTTTAGTGATCATTAAAAGTTAGGGGGAGGGTGGGGAGGTAATTCTCGCATGCCGACGATGACAACTCTGTTAATCGAACTAAATAAAAAAGGGTAAAAAGAGATCGAAGAATTGGGCCCACCTTCAAAGTGGCCAACCTGTTGTTGACGTCACGCGCGCGGCGTGTTTCCACGGACCTCCGAAGCTGCCGAAGAAATAATGATGAAAACGAGAAGAAGAGTTTAATCGGGACCGTTGGGCGGAGAAGTTCTTGCGAGACGGTGTACTAGAAGGCGATTTCGCGCCTTCAAGAAGAAAATGTGCGTTTGTAATGAGACCAAATCGGGTTTTTTGAATATCGAACGGATTTTGGTGTCAAGTGTTTGAGTTTGAGGATGACGGAGGTGAGGGGTTTTTCTAACATATTTTTGAAAGCGTTTAAAATTGCCTAAATGTAAGACAATTTTCAAGAAAATAATTTATTTTCAAATTTATTTGTTAGGTTAAAGCGCATATTTATAAAAATACAGTATGTATTAAAAACTTTGCACTATTTTGTATCAAAATATTTACATACAAAGAGCGTCATCTTATATCTTAACCGATATAAAAAATTGCCCTTTTCAGTTGAAAGTATAAATCACTCAATAACGTACTTTCACTCTTATCAAATAGAAAAATGACATTTTTAAGAAAATTAGGAAAAAAATATAAATATTGAAAGATAAAATCAATTTCTCATTTTCTTTTTAATTTTATCAACTCTACCGTTTTTGTTGTATAAGAAAATGAACCTGAACTTTTGGCAGACCCTACAGAATCTCGTTACACCACCTGACATAGTAAAAAAAATGCAATTATTATATGTAGTTAATTACACCTCTCAACATGCAAGGGAAATTAAAAAAAACATATCCCTTTATTATAGATTGAACAATAAAAAAATACGGGGTATGCCAAAAACTTGGAGCTCAAAGAACAAACCATTATTAAATCAAAATCGAGGTGATTGGAAATAGCTTCGTACCTTATTAAGCGGCCCAATGACTAGACAGCATTTCCCATTCTTCAATTTAATTGGTTTTTGATAAATAAGGGAATTTCTAAACACGCTAGCTTATTCTTCATCAAGCAACGCTCTTAATTATTCAACGATAATGACAAACCGACTTTGAACATTGCCATTAAATACTGGTTTTACCGAGTGACTATGATTATTTCTTCGGCTACTACAATTAAAAGAACATCATCGTGCTTATTGAAGATATAAAGAGCCTTCTACGCTCTTTCCCCTTCCTATTCTTCTGGTTCTAAAAGTAATTACACGTACTCGTAATCTTTGACAAGCGTGTATATGTATGAAGATATGAATAAATATTGCCTTTTACTTCTCTCATTTAATTTTCATGCGTGGGAAATCATGATCATCATCACCATCGTACTAAAACGTGTGCTCTTCAAGTCTGTCTTTTCCTTTTCCTGTTGTCTTATGAAAGTCATCATGATCCTCATGTGTGAAGAATGAATTTACTGATTGACAGTGAAGATAAACCGTACGAATAATGAAAATTTGGCTGTTAATAAGAGGTTTTCATGTAAAATGAGATGACTCTATAAGTGGCAGCTCGTTGCATTTGTAGTGTGTTTCTCTTTTTCAAAATCATTGTAATTGCTTCAAAATACGATAAAAAAAATGAATAGATACGGCTATTATTTAGCTGAATCGTAACTGGTTTCTAAGATATTGAAGCAAGATTGTACGACAGTCTGGGAAGTTCAAAAGATCATCTGAACCAACCTCTTCTCGTCCGTAGAGGTTCTCTTCTCTTAGAAAAAAAACCGTTAAAAATTACGAAATTAAAGTCGTAAAAGAAGTTGGCTGACTAATTTTCAGATGAGTGAGTTATTATTGTTGGCCATATTGAAGATTTCTAAAAGAAGATCGCATGACAATTGAAGGAGTTTTTTTATAACATTTTTCATTAATGATAGGTTATTTACATTCATTTTGGCGCTATCGTTTCAACTGTTGAAACTCGTTTTATGGTTCAGAACCTTTTTTAACTAATTTTATATTTTAAACTGAATTTTTTATGACAAAATATATAATTAATTTCGTCCTTTTATTATTGGCTGTTTACTTATGTGAAAGAAGTTAATTTTATCATAAATTAACAAAAATCGTGAAAAAGAAGAATTAAAAGTTAAAAGATATAAATTTTTCGAAGTGGGCGTCACGAAAAATATAGAAAATGACTTAAAAATTCCAGCCGACTCGAAAAAAACCTGCAAGCCGACCGGTCCCTGATGAGGATGAAGACATCATCAACATCATCATCATCATCATCGTGTCTGTGGCAACTCAAGGCCGCCCCCAGGCCAGGCGGCCCGCTTTTGAAATAATAAATAGGGTCCATTTTAACCATTTAAAATTCTTATTTTTCTTTTAAATAAGCATTTGTTCCGAATTTTCTGAATTAACCGATTGAATTTCCTCGAACCAGGACGGGTCCACGTCACTCCTGCCAGTCAAATTTTTCATTTCACGTAAACAAGTGTTTAGAGCGATCTCTTGAATTTTCTTACGTCTTGACCAGATTTTAATATTTTTCCTGCCTTCGTCGAGTTTTGCTTTCAGTCTTACATAATCCAGGACTTCAGGCACCGTATATCGATTTTTCAGTTTCTTGCAGTTTTTATATTTTCCTAATTCGATTTGAAGCTCTTCTTCCGCTTGTTCGCATTCTTTGTCAGTAACAGTTATTTGACGGTTTTTTTCATCAATTTCTTCTTTTAACATGTTGAAATCTTCTTGTTGCTTTTGTAGAAACTTTTTATGGATGCTCAACACTAAATTAGCACCACCGTTCATCTTTTTCAACTCAATTAAATGTAAATTTTTTGCTCAATTTTCTCAACAAAATGTTTGTTCTCAATTTCTACCTGATCGAAATCGACTGCGTGTACATTTTCTCCCAATTTTCGCCTCTGGATTAATTGTTGTGAAACTTTCTTATATTGAACTTTTAAAGTAGCAATTCGAAGACGTAGCTTTTCAATTTGCAATTGCGCACTTTTTAGCCATTCATCCATGTACCGGATGAATTTCTCAGCAGGAATTCGTTGGGTTAATTTGTCCACCCCTTGAGTAACAACGCTGTATTGGAATATATCAGTAGCGTCCTTGATTTCGCTTTCTCGAATGGCAAACTCTTGTAATTCCGATTTTAAATTTCGTTTAATTACATGACATTTTTTTAAAAACTTTTCCATGCTAGCTTGGGATTCTTCCATGGCTTTCATTACCATTTCAGTTTTTTGAACCAAGTTGACTTTCGCACCTTTACCCTGTGCAATGGATGTAATGGAAGTATACGAATCCAAGCGTAACTTTTTATCCATGGGATCCTTAGAGGAAATGGAACCTTTACTTAGCAGAAAATCCATAATTTCATCCAAACCTTCTAGAGAAAGTGGATCGTTTTCCTTAAGAAAAGACTCAAAAAGACGATTTTCTAACTGCAAATGCCGGTTTTGCGTTTCGAGTTCTTGTATTAAATCAATAACTTGTTGATCAGTTAGTTCGTCCAGAGGATGACTGACCGCGTCTTCTTTATCTTCCGAAGAAATCGCACTTGCCGAGGATGATTCTGAAGATTCTTCGACTAGTTCATCACGAGGAACAACAGATTCAGGTAAAAGTTGTTCTTCTGAAATCTTTTCGGTTTTCTCAGATGAGGTTTCTTCCGTTTCAGTTTCTTCTAAATTTGTTTCCTCAACAGTCAGCTGGCCTTTTGAGGCTTTTTCCGACGGAATTTGCTCTTGCGATACTGACTCTTCCTGTTCATTTCCAGCTGTTGGAAGCACTTCTGTTATACTTCCTTGCTCTAAGTGAACATTAGCAAGGTCGTCTGATTTTTTGTTTTCTTCGTTTGCAATATTATCTTGCGTAATAATAGAAATGGAATTTTTTGACATGACTGTTGCTTACGTCAAAGCCTAAAACTTGAAAGTTGATTAATTATTTGAAAAGAAAATCAATTTTTAATATTTCTTTGTTTCCTCTTCGTTATTCGTGATGATGATCTTCATCTGCCGGATGTTCTTTGATGTTTCAATTATAACTAATTAGCTTTCACCGAAGAAAGATTGAATTCACTATGACTACGAAATGATTGATGTCGATGATNAGGTTCCACCTTTAATAAATGTCCCAATTCATTTTTTAACTGTCCAATAGTTTCACCAATGTCCAATCGGACAACAACAGGCTCCTCGATGTCTTCATTCTCCAAATTAATGGGATACACTCTTACATTGATGCCGCCCATTTGATAATGTTTCCACTCGGTGCCTTAAAGTAACATATTCATTAGATCCTTTTGGTTACAAGATGTGACCACAGACCTGGTTCACGAATTTCCAACATCCAATCAAGAAACATAGGTACATTTTTTAGTCCGAACGTGAAAGTGATTTCGTCAGATTCAAAACTATAATCCACACACTCGTACTGTTTATTATAAGACACCATTCTACAATCCTGTAAATCGACCACCCCCTCCAATTTAAAACGTTTATAGGCGAGCTGAGCGAGTTCAGCCAGCGTCGAGTCGCAAAAGGCCTAAAAAGTCATAATTATTTAAAAGTTACTGGTAAATTACCTAAATCCTTACCGAAATATTCAATCCCAACAAGAAATTTGAATGTGGATGTAAACATACAACATTAATTTTTACCATTTGGTCCTGTTTCTTTCTATTGAGCCTGTCCTGTTCATCTTTATACTTCAAATTATTCAATAACATTTGCAAATGAGGAGGAAATTCGGTCACCGTCATTGCTGGACAATTACGTTCCTTGTCGATCTGTCGGTACATTAGCATGTAAGCATTGGTGCTCGACGTATATGCTCCCGAATAATAGGCGCGATGTGGCCCTCCCCCGTAAGTTTTCCGTATGTCATCATGTGTGACAGAAGTGACACTTTGGTCGTTGAAACAGAACCATAAATTTTTATCAAAGTCTTTTATGTAGGCATAGTAGTGACCTCCCGAGGCGCTTCCCGAGTGTATCATTATACTAAAGAGCTCGTAGGTGTAAGGACCTTTTGGCTCATTTTCCTGAAGATTAGTACCCGAACTAACATCGATTCCTACATATAAAAAAACATTCAGTAATTAATAATGAAAGTCTCTTACAATTCAGAATCGACTATTCCTAATGTTGTACTAGATTTAATACACATTGCATTGTTGCATTTAATTTGCCCAGTTGCATATCAAGTTTTTCTAATGGACTTTAAGAGCACAGATGTGTAGATTATTAATTTTTGTATAATTACATTTTTCTCGCATAATTTTACATATTATTATGTAAAATTATGCGAGAAAAAATTATGTGTAATGTTTTCAATTTCTTCTCTAGGTTTATTAAATATAAAATTGTACTTGCCTTCATCACTATCAGCACAATTGTCGTCATGTCCATTAACAGTTGACGATAAATCAGTTCCTTGACAACTCTCATCGTCAGCTGAACCTGAATCGGTTGTGCTGCAATCGTCACATTTGGTTGCTGACTCCCTGCCACCCTCCCCTGCTCCAGGGACGGCAACATACTCTGTTTTGTGACCATTGCATTGGGGCACAAACGAATTCAGGTTTAGCACTTCAGGAAAGACGACTCTGTAAAAAAAATTGATATTTTTCAATTGAAAAAAAAACTATTAATTTTTTCCATACTTATCATTCAGCTTTATCCTGTGCATTGTATTATAATCGAAATCAAAACGCTTTAAATGTAAAGTTAATAAATAGGGAAACTTGGTGAATTTAAGGCCCTTGTGTGCATCGCATTTTTTATTACATTTCTCGCAAAAATACTGATTATTGCCATCAAGAGTCTCTGGTTGAACAAAAGCTCTTAAGGCTTCTTCCACACTGTTGTATGCAACCTAAAATAAATAATTAAATGAAAATAGATTTGTTTCCATTAAATATTACAGTGCTTCCGAAAGGTCGAACTGGCAAAGGGATGTCAAGAAAAGTGTCTTCACGTGATTTTTCAGTACCGCACTCAAGACACTTGACGTAATCCAACATTTTGCCTTCATAAAGATCATTTATTAAATTGGCTTGCTTTGTATCCTTAAAAGTTCTCTCTAAAGCATCAAACATCACTCTGCAAAGCTCTTGTATGTCGTGTTGGTGCCAAGCGTCACTACCTGGAAAATTAGAAACAATTACCGTTTCCAAAAAATTGAAAATTCCAGAGAGTATCTTATACCTTGCCATCCGAAGCTGGTAGTCAGATCAGTTGTTTCCACAGCAGATTTAGTAGAAGTTTGCAAATTAAGAAATAACTTTTGTAACTGATATGGTATGGAAATTGCCTCATTTTTGCCATCAAATTCCCAATTATAGAGAGCATTTCGGAACTCGGGAGTCATATACAAGGCTTGCAGAAGACTGTTCAAATAGCAAGTCATTGCTTGATTGACTAAACCGACATAACTGGATGACTCGTTGACTACTGGACTAGGTAAAGCAGTGGCCCACCTTCTAGTCTGATTGTATTGGAGCATTCCAGGACTGTTCCGATCTGTACTCGTTGTCGTTGGATAGTCTTCAAATGAACTAATTGAACTTATGGGCATAGCTTCTGCAGTAGGACTAGCCGAGGCACCCAATAGCAACTCGTCTTCCTTCCAGGTCTCCACTCCCATTGCGTCCACATTATTTTTGTTGAATAATGTAACTACTAGTTCATAATGAGAATTACTTTCCATGGGACACAAGCCAGTATCATTTAATGTTGCCTCTTTATATTGACTTAATTCACCCTGTAGGAACATTGAATTACTGGATTTTATTAGAATTTTCCACTATTTTTACCAATACTGCTCCATTGGCTTTGAAAATAAGCTCAATATCTTCAACTGGCGTAGCTATATACTTGGAAACCTCTGTGAAAATGTCGCTTATAAGCGTTGAAGAGGTTATAATGATTGAATGGGGTTCGTTGGAAGGTATTAGTATCTCAATGGAGTCATGAATTGTTACATTACAAGTGTATTCGTCTTGTTGATTGACCATGGTCTGGAAAATGCTTTAATTAAACTAAAATAAATGTCAAATAAGAGTATATATGCAGCATTAAAAATAAATGATGTTTTTCCATTCAGGTCAGAAACATCGCATTCTGGCCGATGTCCAAAAAGATATTTTTGGTCTAGTGTGTAGCATTATAGTGGGCCGACACTGCGCCCGCGAGTGGAACTCGCCTATACTTACCCAAAATGGTTTTTTTACGCAAATTTTGAAGCTTTTGGTGGGACACTTGTTTAGCTTAAAACTATCCACAACTCGTTCTGGAAAATGAAAATGTTTCTATCAGTCTCCATCCGTCCATAAACTATTCTCGCTTCATTGATTAGAACCTCGTAAATTATGACGAAAATATTGCAAAATACATATTTTTTATTTAATAGAAGCATTTTGTGACACAACAATTTTAGTACGAGAATTGAGCAAGAACAAATATTGACGCTTAAAACTACGAACATTGTATCTGAATTTTTGTCAAAAATGACATTCGATCGTTTTTCTACAAAAAAACTTGCTTATAAATAAATTAAACCCAAGTTTTTCATGAAGTTGTTATCAATGAAGCATCATTCTCCAAAAATATTTTCAAAATTTTGGCATTAATTGATATATAGGCAAGCTTTTTATAGGAAAATGATCGAATGTCATTTTTGACAAAAATCGAGATACGATGTTCCTATTTGCGAGCGTCGATATGTTTACGTCATTAAACTTGAAACGTCTGCGAGTTATTTTAGAGCCCCGTGAAGCAAAAAACGAATCATTACTTACGTGATAGCACTCCTTAGACAATCTCTAATGAAAATACTAAAAAAATCTAAGGCAATTTCAGGTTTTTTTCCAAATTTCTCGCCGGGGAAATTTGACATGTGTTAAAAGTCATTCGACGCCATGACACTACTGACTGATGACAAAACAACAGGGTTGCCAGATCCTCAGATGTTTTCCACCAAATAAGACTGTGTTCACCTATTTTGTAAAATCATACCTCAAACCACGATACACATATAACGGTATGCTACTAACTGTGTTCAAATTGGTAAAGTTCGCGCAGGTGACGTCACGTGCGAAGCAAGTCATTTTTACCGTGGTGTTTATTCGTAAATGTGTGGTTAAGTGCTTTGTTTATTTGTATTTATTATTTTTATTCGGATTTGCTTCGCACATGACGTCACCTCACATGCGCAAGAGCATACCGTTATATGTGTATCGTGACCTCAAACGCAAATCAATTCAAGCCAAAGACAAAATTAATGTCCAAAAAAAAACACAAAATTAATGTACAAAATTCCCTACAGATACTGTTGTGTTATCGCATTATCTTCTTCCCCCTAATCACGTAAATAATAAAAATAGGAACAATTACTATTTTTCAACTATTGGAACACTTTTTATTGATTCCTGAACATTTTGGAAATTTGGAGTTGACCGGTTTTTGCACCGAGCCCTTCAATTTGTTCTGTGATAATGAAGTCCTGAAACTTTGGGGGAAAAATATTAAATCTGGCAACGCTGCAAAATGGTCAATGTAAACTGCCAAATGAACCTGGCGCATTCACCATTACAAAACAATATTAACTCATTTTCAAATAAGCACTGTTGGGAAAATATTTTCTTCAAAATGCAACATGTCCATTTATATTGCTACAAACTTAGTCAATGAGTTTGTAGCAATATAAAATTTTATTTAAGCAGAATTGTTAAGGTAAAATTTAATAATATATATTTTTTTATTAAAAACATATATTTTTTTTAGCTTGTTGCAGGTTGAAAAGATTTTTAAAATTTTTCACTTTTGTATTGAGATTCTATGAAATTAAGAAAAACAGATTTATTAATAGCTGTCAGGCATACAGAGTTGTTTTGCAACTTAAATAATGCAGTTGCCTTGAAAGCTATTGATACTACAAATTAAACATTAAAATTAAATTTAACTAAAAACTAATAAATATGATAACGTTTTTTAAAATTTTAAAAATATAGTAAGAAACAACTCCAAATAAACCAAGAAGTCGTTTCTAATTAAGTGAATGTATAGCGAGATGAATTTTAGGAGAATTTTAGAGTAATCTTAAAAAAGAAATTATTTGATAAGTTTTGAAGAACGATAATTTTCATGGTAGAACAGCAAGAAATAAACCATTCATTAGCCGAAAAAATACATTTTTAAAGGTGCAATTTGCAAACCAACATCTAAATGAAAATATAGTTTTGGGAGGCATTAATCTTTAGAAGTGAAAAAAAAATTCATTTGGATTCAATAAAATAATTAAATAAAAATAATGTAATAACAATTTGTATCGAGCATGTTGAAGGTGTTATGTTATAGGGAATTTATGACTTCATCAAGCGTCAGTAATTTACATTTCGTTGAGAACAATATAAGCCTATTATATGTATTTATTTTTACTTGAAGACAGAATTTAACTGTTAGTGCACAAAAATTTTGGGATCAATTGGAATTATTGTCTTTAGTATGACCAGTACCGTTTAAAATTTTCAATATATTATGGCAATTTCTTCTCAATCATCTAATGATAATTTAATTGAAAACTTATGGTTAATATAAATACAAAAAATAGTATATGCAACAAGCTGAAATACATAATTTAAAAATGAAAATTATAGATGAGTGCTGCTATATGATATCCCTAGAATACACTGTATAGTTGGTTGAATCAATGCCAAAACGTCTTCAAGCTGTTAAATAATAGAGGAGGGGCAACAAATTAAAAAAGTTTCTAAAAATTACTTGTTCTAAATATATTTACAACAAATTTCTGAATGAAGTAAAACCGGGCAACGCACATATTGCGCGTGAGTTTGAATTATTAATTTAAAAAAAGGCGGGATATTTTGTGTAATGTTGAAATATAATGATCCAAAAAATTAAGACAACAATTTTTTTAAGTGTTTTTTGCTTTTTTTGTGAAAAATGGTCGCATCAAGATCAAAAAAAAAACATTTTAAAGCTTAAGTTTTTAGTTTTGAGATTTTTAGACCATCTTTTTGAGTTACGGGAATCGCACAACCATAACAAATTGTGCGAAACAAAAATTTTCCAATTGTATTTTTTTTTTGAAAAGTCGGGAAATTTTTTTGCAATGAAACCAAAACATTTGTCAGTTACCTTATTTATTCAGCTTCAATTTGGCTTTTTTTAGCCCATATACGTCAACTTTTTGTTGAAATATCTGACTTTGAATGAAAATGGATTCTTTTCTTTTCGATCATTGATATTTCAACAACCAATGGTCGCACATTACATTCAAAGACAATTTTAAAAACTTGAATAAATAACCTACAAAACTTTTTCATGATTTTTCGAGAAAAGAAGATTTTTTGCCTTTAACATCAATTTTAAAAAAGTACAAAAAATTACGTTCTATGGTCTTTTAGAAAATCTACCGCCATTTTACAAATATTGATGGGAAGGCTAATGTTTTTTTACAGTTTAATGTATTCCCAATCGTCCTGTAAAGTTTCAAATTGATTCATTGCATCGTTTATTCGGAACGATTGATCAAACGTTTACAAAACGATAAAAGGAACAAGAGCACTTATTGTTCCTAAACATTGTGTAATCGTAAAAATGAAAAAGAAAAACAATTTTTCCGATTTTTTAAACTGTTTTACATTAATTACTTCTTAAATTTGCAAAAAAAAAAATTAAAACTGTCATTGAGTTTACTGTGCTAGTTGCTGAGATATCAATGATCGAAAACAAAAGAATCTTTTTTCATACAAATTCAGATATTTCATCAAAAAGTTGGCGTAGATGGGCAAAAAAAAAACCCAATTGAAGCTGAATAAATAAGTTAACTGACAAATACTTTGGTTTCATTACAAAAAAATTTCTCGACCTTTCAAAAAAAAAAAAACAATTGGAAAATTTTTGTTTCGCACTATTTGTTATGGTAGCACGATACACGTAGCTCAAAAAGATGTTCTACTAAAAATTTCAAAACTAAAAACTTGAAGCTTTAAAATGCCTTTTTTCCATCTCGATATTACCGTTTTCCACAGAAATGCAAAAGACACTAAAAAAACTAAAAGAAAAAAATTGTCCCCTTAATTTTTTTAAAGTATATTGTAGTGTATTAAAAATTGTCAAAAATAAAAATACTAAAATAAAATCTATATTTTTTAAATATAGATTTTTAGTATTTAAATTTTGTTGATCCTATTAGTCTGAAATATTTAGTAATGGTGCTGTCACCAAATGACTACATTCTTATAAGGGTAGAACTTGAACTATGAAAAAGGCTACTAAATTTTTTTTGACAACTATTATCAGTTAAAAAAATACAAAAACTGTTGTGTAAAGTTTATCAGTTAATTGGTTTATCGAATTAATTTTTGTTTATAATATGCCGAAAGGACAGCATTTAACAAGAGTATAAAATGGCCGTAATAAAAAGTCACTAGGAATTGGGCAACGTCTTTCTAGACAAATCAATTGTAATAAGAAAATTAGAAAAAATACAAAGTGTCTCCGGATGGAGTCGACGAAAGGAAAAACTTTCTTATTTATGATTTTTCGCAAAATAGTCACTCATCATAAAAAGTTCTGCTTATGCTTAAACGACTACAGCAAAGGTTGGCTATCAGATTTAAAACAGTTAATATGCAGCTTTGACATAAATAATTGATATTTTAAATGAAAACTTCTAATTCCAATTTTTTAAATTATTTTTTATGTATTTCAAAAAATTAAGATACTTTTTTTTTAGTCTAGGTACTTTTTCACACATTTTTAATTTTCAACTACTCTGTATAAAAATCTGACAATCCAACCTTTAGTGTGGTAAAAATTTTTATGAAGTGATTTTTTTTCGAAAAATAAAAAAAAATGTTTTATTTTCTCTCTGGGGACACCCAATATTTGGAATAGGTATATAATTTTTTTGTAGTTGTTTAGCAGCGTAATCAAGTACCACTATACTGCCCTCATAAGGAAAAGTGCTGTATCTACACTACAGCTAATTAGGAAATAATGGAACATTTCTAATGATTTTTGTAGAAAAATGTTTTAGATACGGCCAGAGACATGTTTAAATCACGAGAGTAGAGATAGATGTATACGTTATACGACTTTTCTATTTAACCATTAGAATAAACAATATATTTTGACTCTAACATTATAAAAATGTCAATTTATAACTTTTTGGTAGAAACCGCACTTTGCCTTATGAGGGCAGTATAGTAGGTAACAAACTATTTAACATGTGAAACAATAGTGTTAATCACATTGAAGAACTAATTAAAGAAGACTAGACACAAAGAACATGGTCAATATGGATATTGTAAATGTTTCACCTTTAATTGTATCGTTTGAAGATGGATCGAATCTTGACATATTTTCTAATGACGAAGAATTTTTTGAACGAAATTTCTATTAACACGTTGATGCTGATGTCGACTTTAGACGACATGTGCAATAGGGAATCAGTGTGCGTGACGACTTTGACCGACATACATTTTGGCACTCTAATTCTAAGGATTTCTATTCTTTTCAAGATATTTATGCTAAGAGTGTAAACATGTTTATACAAAAATTATATCCGCACTCAGGGGGAGTATATTTATCAATGAGCAATCAACGTGTTAAATTTAAATAAAGAAACGATTGAAAGATGGACACAACGTATTGAAACGACGACTTAAGTTCATTTTTATTTCGAGAATGTTTTATTCCTTTTTAGCATTACTGTATAGATATTTTTGTGTTTTCGCAAGTTTGGTTCTATTTAATGAGATCTGTAATTGAACAGATTCAAAATTTAATAGTTCGCGTTAAAAATTTGAGTACCTTTTTTTCTGTAACATATTGAAAAGTTTACTAACATAATATCTTTATCACTAAATGTCAATAATTTTCCTAGATTTTTTACGTCTTCAATTAAAAAAAACCAGATAATAGTTTTAACTGCTGATCCTTAATGCTCCTTCCTTAACATGCCTCACTCTAACAAATAGATTAATATCGGTGCCAAAACCGGGTCTCCTCAAATGTAATACGTCAAAACTAGATTCAATATTATAGAGAACTAAAGAATTAAACCACATAAATTTATTTTATGATATATAGAGGCATTAAATGAAACGCCTTTCCTATTGAAATGGCTTCTTTTTATTTAAAAACAAGTGATATATTAAATGTTATTAATTTAAACAAAAATTTGCATATCGCTTCATTATTAGAAGAATTGCATTTAATTAATAATCGCTCGGAATCATTGAAATCGGTCTGGGAGATCGCTCGTTAACGAACGAGGGTTAATCGAGAACTAAATTAAAGTGATTAAAATGGCAGAAAACGTACTAAATGTGTATCGCGTTAATGAAATACATAAAATCGCTCCTGGCTACAGAGGGAAACCTTAAAACGTTAATTTATCGAAGCTGGAAAGAAAATTTCTCGCCTTGCAGGCAAAAGAGAACAACCAAAGACCGTTAAAACACTAACAGCAGAACCAGTAGCGCTTGTCAATTTGCAATTCAAATCAACAGCTCACAGAAATGACTCGATCATTTTAGAAGCTATATTTGGCGTAGATATCAGCATGAGTGAAATAGACAAAATTTTGCGGTCAACTAGTAGAATAGTTGGCATTGCATTAGAAGTGTATGACATTAATCGTTTAGATGAGAAGTTACTTGTACAAGAGAAGGTAGCTTATTGCAATTGCGGTGCTTTACCTGACATTTGCTAAAACTAAAGCCAAACAAAGCAAATAGGCGTTCCAAACCTGAGAAAAAGATTTGTGAAGAACCGTCAGTGAGGATCAATTTAATAACCTGCAGCCAACTTACACGTTTATTTCTCTAAGATAGGAACATATTGTGATAAGATGGGAAAAAAGACACACTTAGACGTTGCGACTCTTCCCACAACAGTAATTTAAGTTTTCGAGAATATCATTACTCCAAAATCGACATGCACAACCTATTTGAAGAAGGTCATTCGTTAGGAATTTTTGGAGACATGGTGATGGCGGCTCACTGATATTGCAGCAGACCAATTTTTCACATTCACAAACGTGCTTATGCAGAAAAAACCGAAAATCTAGTTGAAAGATTTTATTTGATAGATCGCAAGCGTTCAGAAACAACCCAACGATTGGCAGCATATAGAATAACTGCTAAAACTTTTCCGAAGTATACCGGGAACAAAGTTCAACCTAAGATTCGTTCGAACTTTATCGGACATAACAAGGAAATTTAAGACATTTGGGAATGAAAAGGCAAAATTTCGAAGAAAACGTAGCAACCTTGTCCAACTCCAAGTTTCAGTTCATGTACAGAATGAAGGATTTATTTCTTATTTTTACCACACAAAATGACGTTTGTCTTTTGTATTATATCTTTTGACAAATATTGTACTTATTCGAAACAGAAATTTGCTGATCTTTTTTTTGCTTCTTTCATTAGCAAAATAAACTGCTGCTTAATCCTCACTTTGCATACCTTTAAGTAACGCTTATGATTTTCTTCTTTTTCAGATGAAGCTATCTCAATTTGATTCGTTTTTCGTTCATAATAATTGTAAATGTGCCCAAAAGAAAAAGCCCAAACTAACTCCAATGTCACTTGAAAATATCTTTTGAATGTGAGAATAGATAACCATTTTGGCATCAGCCCTTGCGTTATACATTTTTGTCATCTTTGAAATATCTAACTCGTCTAACCAATCGAAGATAAATTCACTTTGATTTTGATCTATTGTAATAGGATTTTTCCACCTACCGATATTCCTGTTTCTTTTTCTGTTCATCTTCATTTATAGAGGTTACAAATGAATTTAAAACAAAACGGCACATCAAGTAAACTGATTACTCTGCATTTCTATTGTTATCAACAAAAATAACTCTTGTTCTTCCTTGACCAATATTGACATACGTTACCCACATGGCACTTGAATTTTTTATTCACTGAATGATTGCATTTGCGTCTCCAATTTTCGAATTCTAGATCTTTTCTACCAAATCTACAACATTGCCTGATTTCAATTTTAACACAATTGAAAAACTCACTTTGCATCCCTTTTATTATTCTTTTATGCATTTTGTGGCTTCCTCATTCTCTATTGCTACAATTGTTTGTAGTTATCTTTACTTCTTGATCACTGTCCCAGGATTTCATCACTCTTTTAAGAACGAACCCATTCACATAAACCACTTTTCAAATCTCACCGGTTCGTACACCGGTTAGCAATCCGTCCTTGTCTGAATTAATCAATATGACAATGACACCACTACTATCGGTAATCCACCGGTGAGCTTTGTAAAATGGCCATAATAAATGCCCCCAACACAGGTTTGCCAATGTTTTGTCGACAAATTCCCTAGATTCTTTTTAAAATAGTAATTTGTTGGCATTGAATCAATGCCATTGACTATAATCTCTGTCCTGCTCAACAATTAATTCTTGTCACATTTTCGAATACTTTTAAATTTCGTTTAAACCGAGAAATTATGAAAAATCTTTCTACACGTCGTCAAAATTTCCTAAATTACGTTGGCAATGCTAGCAAAGAGGAACTACTTAAAGTCCGTCCACGTTAAGAAAACAGTGCGGAGAAGCATAGGGACTAAAAATACGGCACTGTGATTGGCTTTGCCACGAACCTGATTTACCCTATAAAATATTTTCTCCATGTGTTGACGTATTGTAATTAGCATTCACTTTGAATGTTATAATTTTTTTATCGTATAAATCAACCTGACTTAGCTCCATCTACCACTGTTTTCTTAACATGAACAGTCTTTAGATATGTGTAATTTTTTCGTTTTGCAGACTTATTTCACGTATAATAAACACTTATATAGGGTAAAGTTGCCTTAGTTCGGCCTTGCCCGATTGTCGGCCACTTTGACACAACTCTATATAGATATATTATTGTACAGGTGGCCGACAATTAACACATTTTCTTAAGTGGCCGACAATCGGTGCATTTACCCTACTTACTTACAACTTGAAATAAGTCAACTGCCTTACAATAATTGTAATAATTATTATGGACTCCCATTTTGATAATAGTGTAGTTAACACTTTCAGCTCCATATGCTAACCGGTGATCATTTTAAGTTATCTCTGTGGGACCCCGTGCCCACCGTTAGTCACTACCATAATTACCATTTAACTATATTCCAAACGTTTAAAAACCCCAATATAACTAACAAGAAACTAATTCTCAATAAAAAAATAGAAGCGTGGTCCGAATGGATGGAACACTCAAAAAGAGCGTGGGTCTGAACATGTTAATTGTAGTTAATTTTGGAAAAAATTGGATTTGTTACATTTTGAAGAAAAGCTCCTCATTTATTAGCTAAAGTACAATCAAACGCCTTCCATTCATCGGTAAAGGCCAAAGCTCTTTTACTTTGCATATCAAAACTTTGTTTAACGGGTCTCCTCCATAGGCTATGATCCAAATCCAGCATTCCTCCAATTATTTCTTGTGCAAAATTTTTGGGGAACAATTGTTCGTCCTCAATTACATGAGCGAAACCCTCATCCCTGCCGAACGCTACTGAAAAATAAGACAATTCTTTGGGAATCGCTTGACGAACGTCCCTGTTTTTTAGTGAAACCAGTTTCTTATTTTGTGACCATTCAGTTTCAGATTCATCTATCGCTTTTTTAAAATACATTGGGGCCATTGAAGCCTCCTCTGATTCTAACGGGATACACTCCAGTACCATATGGGGATACCTGAAAATGAACAGTTGAGAGTTTGAAAATCCCAGTAGGCATTAGCAAAAGTACTCGAAAAATCAATTAACCGAATTTTTTCCATAAGTTCGTTTTTGAAAAGAAAGCCGAGTACTTTTGCCCATGTCTAAATCCCAGTCTAAACTAACCTGTGGAAACCCATAGCAACTTCAAAAAATATTACTTCTTGTCCTTGGGACTCAAATAACCTAAGAAGCGCTTTTCGGAAATCTTTCATTTCGTTCCACTCGTTCTCATCCAGCTGAGTGACAGCAGCTACGTGTCTTATAGGAGCTATAAGACAATGCCCTTTTAAAAGTGGCTCATGTTCTGGAACGGAAAGGAAAACGAATTCTCCTAAAGCTATGATAAGATGTTTTTGCATAACTTTGGATTGGATACATCGTGGACAATTGTCTAGAGTGCAGGCCACTTTTTTGTGCTCATTAACAGTCTTGTCGTGGGCCTTTTTATCAGTATCATATTCATCTTTCTGTCTACGTACATTATCTACAAACAAATCATCCAAATCATCATTTTTGCGAATCTTTGAAGCTATTTTCATAAAAGTGGCATCCTGATCATTGGCTGAACTGTACCGTTCACTTTCAAACATTTGTTTTAATGAATACTTATCGTCATCGGCAAAATAGCGAACACGCTGTCGGTCCGTGTGAGTATCCACGGCTTTTTTAGACGGTTTTCTATTTCTTGAGCCTTCTTGACTTGAACTGGGTAATGTTAAGGGTCTGGAGTGTCCTTGTTGATTGACTTGTGTGAGTAACACTTCATTTTCTTGTGATTTGGTTTGTCGTAACATTTCCCGTCCTTTTTCAAGTTTCAGTTTTAGTTCAGCTATTAGTTTCTCATTACCCATGATTTCTGCTTTGACAATCTTTCCGGCAAGAAGATTCAAATCATTTTCAGTCATTATTTCTGTTTGATCAGATGGTTCTCGTACGCTGTTCTCGGCAACTTTTTCTGAATCTGTCTTTTTTTTCCATCTAGGAGTTGAGGATGAATGGAGCCTACTGCTTCTTTTTCCACTATATTGTTTACTTGAATCTTCATCTTTCGGCTTATGAAATTTTGGTAAACCATCACCTCCATTTTTCCAGTAAACGTTCAATTCTCGAGTACTAGTACTGGGATTATATTTTTCTCGTTCTTTTTCTAACTTTTTATCTTCATCTTTCTGCTTTCTAGAATCTTGGTTTGAAAAAGAAGAGAAATTAGTTGGCAAATCCATCCATTGATCTCGTTTCGTTTCAATTTTAACGTTTCTCATGGAACAGTCATGTTTCTTTAATTTTTTTCGATCTGTTTCATCCTCTGACGAGGTATTTGAATGTGATTTTAATTTTTTTAAAGAGTCCGCTTCAACCCATTCATTCTCAGATGAGGATGACGCTGAAACTGTTCTTGTCCTTTTCTTATGCTTTTTGGACTTTTTACTGTGTTTTCCCTAAAATATAAAATTCAACAATTTTTTTATTTGACCTAAAATAAACAATTACCATTTTGAACGTTCTAATATATTTTTAAAAACATGAAACATAACCTTACAAATGTATTCTTCTTTCTTTAATTATGGCTCTCAATTTTCTGGCAATTGACAATATCATTTGTCAGACACTGGTTTAATGTCCAAAAGACTTTATACGTTTTATTAATTTTTTTATGTTTTACATAAATTATTATTTTCAATTTTAAACATTTATAAGAATCTGGTTTATTTTCTCGGACATCTTTGAAAAAGTAGATTTTCCGATTTCTGCCCTGTTCCAAGGTGGCAACACTAGGGATGTTCTTGTTTACAAACAGATCAATACTGTGGCTCAACCCCTTATACGTTACTAGAGGATTTCCAGCGATCGAAATGTGAATGAATAATTTAAATCCAAAATGTCCGAGTACCAAAACGGACTGCCAACAGGCTGGGATAGGAAATATGACGAGAAATCTGGAAAACAGTAAGATTTGATCCTATTCTGTTGTTGAATAACTAATTTTCTGAATAATTCATATTCTTCTTAGTTATTATGTAAATCATTATTCCAAAACGACTACATGGGATGATCCAAGGTTTATAAAACATGGTACTCCGAAATATACAAACAACATTACAGTTGACTACATTCCTTTACAGGTAAGTAATCAAATATTGCAATAACTTTTAACATTATTTTTCACACTGGGATAAAAGCATCGTTCACCGGAAATTAGGAGGAATTCTGTATATCCCAATCATTCTCCACCTATTGAGGCTTTTGGGTCCCATTCTATACGGCTTCAGGTAATTCAATTAAATGATTTCAGATATTAGAATGTGTTCTATAATCATTTTTTCAGGATAAAAAATCTCCTAGGAGTCCCTTAAGATTACGGAGCGCCAAAGTTCAAGATGCTGCCAGTGGCGGTAATTTGGAAAATTCAGTGGCAAAAATCAGCGCTATGTTTCCCACAGTATCTGAAACTCATATAAAATTGCTATTGAACAAGTATTTTATCAATTTATCTCAAAAATATCCATAAAATGTCTATGTTTGTCTTCAGATATTTGAACCGAGAAGCTTTAGTGATAAGCGCCCTTCAAGTGGAAAAACATCCAATCACAACTCCAGGCCCATTCGCTACGCCGCCACCTCAAAGAAACATCGAAATAAAAGCTAATGACCCTATTTCCAGGTCGGGCAGTCCTCATTGTGGATTTCGACCTTCGCCAAAGAGCACATCCAACCTCCATTCATCTCCAAAACTCAAACTTCGGTACAGTACTTATAGGATCAACGTTTTCATTATAATTACTTTGTATTTTTCTAGATATATGAAATCTTTATTTCCCCATGCAGATGAAACAATCATACTTGAGTGTTTGCAAAATAATGAAAATAGTATCCAGAAAACATCAGAAAATCTAAACGAAATGGGATACCGTAAACGGGAATCTGTGAAAGTGGCCACACCTAATTCGAAAACTACTAAGGATTTGAGTGAAAATGTGGACGCAACTGTGGAAAAATCCAAGACACCTTCACCTTTGCCTCTTAAAATACGCACTAACGAAGAAAAGACAAAGATTAAAGAGATGTTAAGGGAAAAATATGAAGACGTTGCTGAACATTTGATTACGATTGCTTTAGAAAGCGTGAATTTTGATGAGCAAAGGGCCAATCAAATTTTGAAGATTATGAAGCAGGAAGACGAGGATCAAAAAAGTTCATGTCAACAGAGTAAAATTGATGGAAAACCGTATGTTTCTTATCCACTTAATTTAACAAAAACTAAAAAATATTAATTCACAGAGAAAGTATTGACGAAACTGAAGGTATAACACCAGGATCTTCAATAAAAAGCCACATTCCAATCACCCAAAGCAGACAATCGATAAAATCCTTATTAAAAGCGGAAAAAAAGGACAACGGCAACACCAATCGTTTCAGTCGCGTCATCGATACAGACTCGTTACATTTCAAGTCGGCGAACTTGAGCAACACTCAAGGACATAACGATGCTATAACGAGGGGTCCCAACCAGAAGCTGCTATTGTGAGTACCAAACACCCAATTAGGAGGTTTTTAAACTAATAGAATAATTTAAAAGGGAAAATTACGTACAATGGCAAGGCTCGAATCGGTCTCTGACAAAAGGACCGCAAAACCTAGCGAGAGGCCCCAACAAGTCTTTTTTATCCCGTAAGATTTATACTCCCTGTGGCCCTAATGCTGAGCTAAGGAAAGGGCCTGGCTTTGGTTTTGCCAAAGAGAGTATTTTTAATCAGATGAAGGCGATTCTCGTAGGCGAATCCCGATTAAATTAGTTTCGGCAAAAGCCTAAAAGTATATTTTTAAAGAGAAAGTTTGATTTTTCAAAACAATCCGCCCCTGTAAAGTATTTTTTATAGGCAACCTCTGTTACGTGTTGGTGTACTACAACTGATTAAAGAAAAATATTTAAGAGGCTACAAATTTTAGCTTATTCGTCCATTTTGCGTCCTATAGCAATCTAAATACCTTTTATTCAGTAGGCCCATGAAAACGTACTCGGGTTATGACTGAAAGTTGTTAAAGGCGCTTATAGACGATATCATTGGTTATCAATATCAGGCTCCGTCTATATAATATTTTTATCTTATCTCAACTGTTATTACAATATGAACTCTGGACTGCCAATTGGCCTACAGATGTTCAAAATTGTCTTCAATATGACAAGTTTATAATTATGGAAATCGTCTATAAGCCCCTGTAAATAGGTCAAATGGGAGTTCAAATTTTGCTTTTCAGTAAAGTTGAGTTGGGCTTTCAGTCTCCAAAAATTGGTTGTTTTTGACAAAATCAGTATTGTGTTACGTTGCTGTACAACATGGCGTTTCTCCATTTGACTAATCGGATGCCGTTTGATGACTTTTGTCCTTCTACATTAACAAGTTTTTTTCTCTAGAAAAAAAGTCATTTGATGCCAACGATTTTTCACTTTCGATTCTTTTTTCACATTGCATTGAAAATAGATTTTTCGATACAAATATCAAACTACAGGTTTCTGTGTATAAAAACCCGAACAAGTTAATGTAATAATCGGCATTAAGTTATGCGTATAGCAACGCAGCAACAGAAAAAATTCTTGTCATCAATGCTCCATTTGAAATACGATATCAGTCCCATACAACACCGAAAAATGACTTCAGAAAAATCTGG
>JABRWK010000553.1:0-12692 GCA_013372445.1 Hypothenemus hampei | reverse complement strand
GTTAGATAAGGTAGGTTAGGAGTTCTCTTCAATATGAGAACCCCTCCCCTTAGCCATTCTGTTGTTCATATTTCTTTATTCAATATTTTTTTTTAAATCATATGATAATTCATATAGTCTGAACATACTTTTAGACCTAAGTAAATTATCAAGTAGCATTCTACAGTAAAAATAATTAGAGACATTTTCTGAAATCTGAACAAAATTCTATATTCAAGCGGAGTATGAAAATTTTAATATTCGAAAATAAAATAAAATAAAGTTTCAAGTTATTAAAAGGGGACGACATAATTCAAATTTAAATAGCAGAAATCTCAAATACCAATTAATTGGAGGGGCTATATGTAATATTATCAGCGGCAAATATTTGAAATATCTCATTAGAATGAATGCGAAAAGCATGGATGTGAACAGAAATGAGAAGAGCAATTTGTCAATTTTTGACAAATATATTGTAATATTAACACAATAGATAATAACACTATACAACAAATTAAATAATTTTATTTTTCACTGGATTTACAGTATATAATGATGATATCTTACTGCCTATTCGATTAAAGTTCATATACTATAATGTAATATAGTTACATCACATACGGTTTCTTAGAGAAAAGCATTTATTAATTTATTAAAAAATTCTCTTTGAAAAGCCTTTTTTATCAAATGAATTTCCTCTTGTAGTTAATTCACGTAGTCTCTTTCTGAAGGCTCCCGCAAAAATCAGCAAGAATGACTAGTTCCTATTTACCCTGACAGCACCCCTCAAACTCAGCTATTCCTGGTGAAAACGTTCTCCATGTTCATCGCTAACTAAACCTATATTTTTCGGAAAGAAACTTAAATGAGAGTGTAAAAAATGGATATTTAGTGAAATGTTGTACCTTAGTTTATAATAGGCATTCAACATCAATTTTTATTTATATGTTTTAAGTAGGCAGATCTTTCTGAAATTGTGTATAGAGTCATAATTTTTCATCTTCAGCAATTTTGCTCCATAACATGTTGCCGAATTATAAATAAAAATGATATTTTTTTAAATGCAAAATAAGGAAATTTATAAATGTAGGTAGGATAGGACACATTGTATAATATCTATTTTATCAGATATGATATCTAATTAAAATTTTGTTTTCTTGTATACATATACTAGGTGTACTTAATACGGATCATTATTCGAAACATCGGTGAATTTCTCAGTGTTACATAGTGTAATTCTAGATACATACCCTTTAAACATGTTCCAATTAGTCATAACTAATATAATTATAATTATATTATAATTATAGAAAAAACATTTCCCTTACACAAAGTTAACGTGTGCCGACTTGTTCTCAAGTTGAAAACTTGAAAACTATACATTTACGCAAAAAAAATGTAATATGCGTATATTTAGTACTTCAATAAATTTATCAGATTACCATATTGATTTAACTTTGGGCAGAGGGCTGAAGAACATGTGAACTTGAGATTTGTAACTGAAAACCTATTTTTTTACTGCATTTTTTTATAGCTGCTTTTAAAAGCTTTCAAAATACTATGTTAATGCACCCAATAAGTTATGAGATATTTGAATTTGATGAAATTTGAAGCAAATACCCGTACCATTTTAAAACCTTATATATCGTAAATGCTTAGATTAAATGATATATTAAATGATATCTGATTCGTATGGTACTTTGGAAGTCACTTTAATTCATTTCCTCCTAAGGACAGAAAAAAACAAAAAAACGTTAATTTTGTAGTAGAACGTTTTTATTTTATTGGCTGTTGCAAACCATTTGCAATAAAAATTAATAATTTTATTTTGTTTTTTTACTGTTTTCTCATTTCCAAATTTATATTTTTCTGTCGAAATCACTCTCAAACTATAAAAGTGTTTTTTCTATTAGATAAAATAATAATAAAACAACAATAAATGTTTAAAACTATATATAGGTATATCGTATTAACCCAAATATGAAGCGACATCGAATTTATTACGATAAGATTTTTAAAGAAAACATAATCCAAATTTAATGCGATCCATTCATTTTTCATAAAAGAACTGAAAGAAAATATACATATTTTAATCATTGATTTAAAATAAATAATAACAAAGTTTACAATCATGGTAATCCGTTCATGTGTTGAACGTGAGCTTTTTTTAACCCTGTGTCTCTTGGATTTGAATAGACTTTAGACCTCGAATTTAGTGCGAGTTAATTTGTTAACGGGAAATGATCGGTCAAAAAATATAGTGTTATATTCGGACTAATATATTATTTTAGGTTTTAACCGGAAAATTTATGTGATGCATAAACGTACCATAGGGAGAAAATGGATTAAATGAATCAATTAAATAATATATGTATAATAAAATATTAAATTAATTAAAATATAATTTTAAAAATTGAACTGACCTTCATTTAATTTTCACTTGATTATTAAAAAGAAAAAAAAACAGAAAAGAAAAAGAAATTTATGGAATAATTCGTATCATAAAATTTATTATTAGTTTTCCAAAAAATGTGTAACCTTTATGTATTAAGCCCCATATACAGGGAGTCCAATTTTAACCCTCATGCGGCAGCGTCTTTGTTGGCAATTAAAGTCATTACACCTGGGTCTTTCATATCTAAACAATTTTCCATTGATTTTACATGTATTAAAATTAAAAAAAAAGTCTCTTTACTTTTTAACTTATTCTAAAAAAAGTTGTAAAAGTAAATGACAAAAAAGCTTCTTTATTCAATTTCTTAATAATTATTGGCCAAAAAAAAGAAGAATGCAGTGTTTGATTCTAATGTTAGTAATTTATATATTAAATGAAGTAAACAAGAAAAATAGGACAGTTTCGCATAGCTGAGAAGACAATCTTTAAAAAAATATTTAAACATAATATCAATTTTCTAAAAAAATTATTTATTCCAATAAATGAACATGAACAATTTTAATTAATATAATTTTTTATGTACAGTTAACACGTATATTTCATCGGTGTTGCTGGTATACTGCTTTACGATACATTATACAACAATATGATGTTTTCCTCTCATCTTTTGAGAAACAATTAAAGCACCTTTTCTTTTTTCTAATTTATCTGTTCTCCTTCTAACATTTGCCAATACGGCTTTTATATTTATGTGAACATATTTAGATAGAGATGGATCTGTCATTCGGGATTGCAGCTGCGGTGTAATCAACGTAAGAATTAATGTCTTCAGAAATCCTTTTCTTGGTGTATTTTCATTTATATTGTATATTATATTGGCGTTTATACCTGAATGGTAAAATATGTCAACAAAATCGAAGCGGCCATCGTTTTGTTTTACGCGCAATCAACAGAGCTGGTCAACTATGTCATTCCTACTCTTGGTAAAATTATAAAATTTGATCATCTTCGACTTTCCAGATTTCATATCTTTTTTTTTGAAAAATGGAGCATCAAAAAGAGAAGAACCAATTAATTTTTTTGGAATAAATACTAGTAGCATTTTCTCTCTCTTGTGCGCATATCTTGTGGTTTCAATGCTAGACGGTCTTGCAAGTGATACTAGAATTTGTCTTTTATTTTTCCTTACAGTCCCCATCATGTTCATCTTATACTTATCTTTTAACATTTCATCGCAAATTTCTATTGAAGTGAACCAGTTGTCATGTTTCTATTGCTTTTTTGTATCGGCTCCGTTATTTTCCGTATGTAATAACTAGGGACGTTTTCTAAGGGATCAGTTGTTACCCGACGACAACGTGTAAGAGATACCATTGATCATACATCCTGTTGTTGCATCTTTCAGCATAACAATTTTTATACCATATTTGTCGGGCTTACTCTTCATGTAAACCTTGAATGGGCATTTTCCTTTACATGATAATAGTTGCTTATCAATACTACAGCTTTGTGACTGGCTATACAATTGTTAGCAATTTTCAACAAATAGTCCAAAGTTCTCTTATTGGTGCTAATTTGTCTTCCTTTCTTCTTTCAACTCTTGTTATCTTGTCGTCAAAACGAATGGTCATTGCTAAAAATAAAAATCGATGAAGTGACATAGTGATTGTATAATATATTTACAATATATGTATAAATTAGAACCGAATTCGTTTGACTAAAGTTCTTCGGAGTTAATTTTTGCACTTTTCTGTATCCCGTAAAATAAAATATTCCAATAAAAGCTTTTAATTCTATAAAATTTGTTTCACAAGGGTGTGTTTATTGTGTTACGGTAGATAATATTCTTTCGATTTCTTCGTTTGTGTGCTGTAAAATTTTTTATACCTCTGAATTTGGTAGCAACAATAAAGTCCAAGCTAAGGAAGTTTTAGCCTTTTTTGTTTCATCCATTATAGAGATGCTACTTATAGCTGTTTCTGCCACATATGTATCTATCTCTGATCGCCGACATTGCAGTATTAGCACTGGAACTTTCTGTTGATTAGTTGTAGGCCGGTCTTCCTTTCTCGCATTTCTGGTTATACCGGAAGTGCCAGGAAAAAAAAGAGTCTTTTACGACCCCCAAAATATGCCTCCGAAGTTGCATAACTTCAAACCTCAATAACTTGCTTATTTCAAATGGAATACCCCAATTTTCTCGAGCGCATCGTATTTTTTGTTAAAAAATCTACAACTTTTATTAATATTGCCCTATCCCTAAATGCAGCCGTTTATTAGTTACTTAAAATTGCTTTTTGAGGTCAGGAATAACAACCCTTACGGTAACGGTAACGGTAACGTACAACATGCATGACAGGTTTACTGTGTTTACCCTAAGGGTTGTTATTCTTCACCACAAAACGGGAGAGCAACTTTCAATAACTTATAAACGGCTACAATTAGGGATAGGGCAATGTTAACAAAAGTTGTAGATTTTTTAACAAAGAATACGATGCGCTTGAGAAAATTGAGGAATTCCATTTGAAATACGGAAGTTATTGAGGTTTGGTTAGGTTAGGTTAGGTTAGGTATATTTTGGATCGTAAAAGACTCTTTTTGAAATTGAAATACGTTAACACGTAGCTCATTAAGCCCTCTTTGAGTTCTATAAGAACGACCCCGAAATTCGCAGCGGTTAGGGCACAGCACCGATTTCCGTAGAGTACTGCAGCTGTCAAAATTTTCGAATTTTCTGGAATAACTCGAAAACGGTAAATATTAGACATAAGGTACTTTACGTAAAGTGGCCTTAGAATTTGACGAGGGATTCAAAAATGCCATAAAAAATGGGGGGGTTCCATTTAAAATAAGGAAGTTGACAGCGACTTCCGGTATAACCGGAAGTGCCAGAAAGTTGAAAATATTTTCCAAAGGTAGAAAAATGTATCATTTTGAAAGTGTCCCAAAAGTATAATTTTGGCAACTAGTATCCTAAATCCTACTTATTTATTGAAAAAATAGTAATAATAAGCAGTAACTTAGTTTAAATGGCTTCAAGTAGACTATAAGTTAAAAGACAAAGGTTTCCGTAAATCTGACCTAATTATACTCTTTCAAAATACAAACAAATAAAACAGACTAAGTAATTACATAAATAAATAAAAAATAATCAGGAACGATAAGAAAAAAATATCTATGGTAAATTTAATACGTTACCACTGAATAAAAAAGTACAAAAGCAAGAATTATTAAGCTGCTCAAATTATGACGGTATGGTTTACTCGTCCAAGTTCGAAGATTTTGTATTTTACATGAAAAATAACCTTTGATATATGTTCTAAATTCTTGATAAGTTTTATTGAAGATGCAGCTTAATATACAGAGTGTTAAGGAAAAACTACATTACATAGTACCATGCGATGGAGTACCATAAAATAATAAAAAAGTTCCTGTTAACTTAGGTCCGAGTCGCCTTCGTTTAAGAGATATTGAGTGTTGAAATTTCATTTGTTATTTGGTATTTTTTTAATATTTATGAACGAAGATGTTGTAACCGGATGAAATTTGGTATACAAGAGTTTTTATGCCGCAAAACTCAAATATGGTCTTATTGTTAGTTTTTTTATTAGTATTAGATGACGCCACATATGTATAGGGTTCCATCACATTTGAATCGGACCTAACTTTTTTGTCCTACACTGTATATCACTTTCGATTGGAAAAATCTTTTTTCCCACCTTTTCTGCTTAAGAAATGTATACTTTATTGACATCGCTAGAGGCAACGGTTTTCAGTAAAAACGCATTTAAAGCTGATATCGTATGCAAATTATGTATTATAGTGAATGGAAACCCTGTATGTTTTAAACGAAGACGTTTTGGACCCACGTTCAAAGGAACTTTTTTTTATTATTTTATGGTCCTCCAGCGCATGGTACTATGTAATGTAGTTTTTTCCTAACATCCTGTATATAAAAACAAAAATAATTGTAATCAAATTGTACCAATACAAAATATTGCCTATTTATACTTCACAAAATATTAAATCAGACTTACCTATTTTCTTATAATTTACGTGTAAGAACAAAAACACAAAATATTACATAAAAATGCTACTAAGCTTATTATTAACGGTTAATCTTATAACGTCTAATGAAGTGTGTCAGTTATGTATTCAATTTTGCCAAAAATATTGACGAGGTACAATTAAGGCAACCAGTATGATATTAGCAACTTTCCTTTACATACAAAAATATTCATAAAAGTCTGTATAATTTATTACAAAAATATATGTTCACACATTTGTCACAATTGGCTACAAATACGACACCTGGTTTTATTTATGTCCAAACGTAATTTCAGTAAAATTCTGTTCGCAAGCTGAGCACAAACTAAATATTTTCTGGTAGGCGCTGCAACTGTTGAACCCTAAAGTCTTTTTAGGGTAACTATAGAAATATATTCATGGCCCAAAAAAAAGTATACAAAAGATTTAGAAACAGGCTGAACAAAAATGACCCAGGTGTGCCGGGTGAGGGTTAAACTTATGGGTTTTTTCATAATTTTGAAAGGGATTTGAAATGGTATCATTCATTTAATTTTGAATATATTATATTTTTTTTGTGAGGATTCCAAATAATATCTTGATATTAATAACATGCATATTATGCATGTTAAATTGGAAAAAAATAAAATAGTTTCAGAAATACACGGTTTGTACCAAAAGTAATGAGAATCGTTCTGTAATTTTTTTTATTGAAGTTAGATTCAAATACACTTAGAACTTTTCAAAGTAGTCCCCTTGAGAGTCTACACCGCGTACAATGTTTCTGCCACTCTCCATAACAGTCCTCAACGGAGAGATGGTTCAGTGCCCTCATCACAGCGGCTTTGACGTTTTCGACGGTTCTAAAATAAGTTCTTTTCATATCAGACTTGATACAAAGAAACAAAAAGAAGTTGCACGGAATCAGATCTGGGCTGCACGGTGATTGGAGAAGCGCTGGAATGTTTTTTGTAGCCAAAATTTCTCCCACCGTCAATGCAGGGTGGCTTCGCGTATTGTGACGAGGGCACTGAACAATCTCTCCGTTGAGGACTTCCAGCACTGTTATGGAGAGTGGCAGAATCTTTGTACGCGGTGTATAGACTCTTAAGTAGGACTACTTTGAAAAGTTCTAAGTGTATTTGAACCTAATTTCAATAAAAAAAATTACAGAACCATTCTCATTACTTTTGGGACAAACCGTGTACATTTCCATCTATTCCAAGAAAATGGATGATTGCCATGAAGAATTGAACTCACTTCGTTTCGAAAAATGATTTGTATTGGTAAGGGACATTACACTATATTACAGTCGCCAAAATCAATGGATAGCGACAATCTCAAATTGAGAGAACGAAATGTAAGTGATTGAATGGCAAGTGTCTTCCGTTTTATAAAAATTCTATTAAATCGGAACTCGTAGACATAGTAACAATATAGGAACATTATGTATATGTATACAGGATGAGTCAGAGTTAAACGGCCATACGTAAATCATGAATAGAGTATGTGATTTTAAGCAAGAAAGTTCTAATAAACNGTCGCATATTAATTCTAAAAATAAAATTCGATATACACTAATTAGAATACGAGTATATCCACATCAACATTGGCTATGAAATTTATAAACTTAACCTTGTGGTTTTTATGTTTTGACGGTAACAATGATAATTTGGTAACATTATTTGTATTTGATTACTGAATAAGTGTAAATAATACCTATTAAATAACCAAATATAAATTCATGTTTCTAGAATGTTTATTAAAAATTTAATCCAGTCACAACGGCAAAAGTAAAGCGAACAAGCAATTACATCTCAAGCCTGCACATCGATTGAGTCCATCACAATACAAACAGTATTAAGCGATCAATAGTTAGCAAGAAGGGCTATGTATGAACTAATTCAGTAACGGTAATAAAAAAATAAACTATATATATTTTTTTTGATAAATGTCAAGTTTGATCGCGAAGAACTGCAAATAGCGCACTCGTGCGCATGGAAAAGATATTACATGCCTGAATACGAATCTACAATTAAAAATGTAGCTTTTCATTTAAAATAATGAAGTTGATATCAGGTGCGGAGGGATAGATCATGTGGGAGGGACAGCGATGCAATTTTTAAATTCTACACAATAAAAATGAACGGGGTATGCGTTTGAACTTTTTTTCTAATGTCAAATATAGCAAAATTAGATACAGGTATGTTGTTAATGAGACGCTCTGTAGACAAAAATCAATCCACTCCAAAAAACAAAAACGAATACCAAATAAACATTATTGAAGAATGGAAAAACTATGCCGATCCGGTATCTAAAATAATGTTGATACTGAAAGAATACTGTTATGTAAGCTGTTGTATCGACATGGAAACTAGAAATAATGCAATCACTCCAGAAATCCATCCGTTACCAACTATGGACGAGATATTGCCTAGAATTAGGAAAGCCAAGATATTTTCTCGTGTACACTTAAAAAATGCCTTCCATCAAGTCGAAATCTCGAAATTATCTTGCTACTTAACGATATTTATGAACAGTAAAGGATTATGATTATATTGATGTAGAAGTTACTTGGAATTAATACAGCCACCGAAAAATTAAAAAAATTATGCAGCTGCAGATTCTATTAAGATTGCAAAAAAAGTGCAACACTTCGTCAATTATATTTTAGCATTTAGGGAAAAAGAAACTGAACACAATAATAACTTGCAGAAAGTACTAGATGCGTGGTTAGGACCATTCAAATCATGGGCTTATGCCCCTATGAAGGTGTTAAATCACTTTAAAGCCATGTTTTAGTGATACCTTCTTTTAGTACTTTTAGTATTCTCTTTTAGGGAATCCAAGAGCATATTAAGATTGATTAAGTTTTTTGGGCTTTGTGAACTATGTGGGTAAGTGAATCGTAGATTTGGCTCATTTTATTGAATGGATATTGTTGGGAGTTTAGTTAAGTTCTGCATATGTGACCAGTGTGTGGAAAATCGAAAAAATTCCTTTCACCAACCAAAACTGGCATTGCAATACATAAAAACTCTAGAGTACCATAATAGAAAGTATAGAATGTAATTAATAATCAATACAAGTCCTGGAATCTGAGTTCCGTTTTGGTGAATACAACGCTAGAAAGTAGTAGCTTATAGGAATAAAAGCTTAACCGACCGTAAAAGAAGATACTGCAAACAACCAGATTGGCAGTAAAATTATTATACCGTTATTATTCCAGAGATCGTTGGAAACTTCGTTAGTATTATCTTCATGAAAATCAGACCACGTATAAAAATTTGGTGACTGGAGATTGATGGGAAAATAGTAAAGGCATGCAACAGTTGTAGTCTAATCTCTATTGCAAATCCACATAATTCTATGAAACGGAAGGAATTTACAATACAGTCATAGATTAATGTAACAGTAGTTTTTCAGGTCCACAATCACGTGAAAAATATTAATTTTTGATAATCGATCAGGAAATATAAAGATGTTGTAAGAAGTTGAAGCTAATGGGAAACATCATTACCACAAACACGATCTAAATCCTTAGATGAATATTCTTAACATTCGGATATTTAACCTTAAACGCTGATAACGGATAGTAATTTATAAACGAGGATTTTAAAAAATTCTACATACAAACCAACACTTCCTAACAAATTCTCATATTGGCCGCAGCAGGATGGACATATTGAAAGACAAAAATTTAATAAAAGGAAACAAATAGCACCTGACTTGAACCCAGCTCCATACACAATCATTACAAAAAATGATAGAAACGTGATAGTGATGAATAACAAAAGAGAACAGGAATGCCGATGGCCACTTTGGGGCTATTTAAAAAGAAAGTCCAAGATCATAGAACCTGGACAACAGGAACGAAAACAAAACGGGTAGTTCGCAGCCACTAATATTCAATTATATTAATTTGCCTCGTATTTCAATGCTTCTTAGACTTGAATCACACTGAGCAAGTTAATGACAGTGAGAAAATGAAACTAAACATAAGAACAGTCGTATGCCAATAAAATATCAATCACGTAACATGTAACATCGGACATAGAGTAAATACCGCTTGAAGACTTGTATGGGATTACACCATTACAAAATCATAAATACCACATGAATGATTGTAAATCAATTAAAGCCATGCATATATTTGAGTATCGTACGATATTAATATATTATTTTTCTATTGTTTTAATGCAGTACACATTTTCCCATGGTATTTTCCCTACGTTCCATGTTCTATGTTGCGTGTTTGATGTTTCTTTTGTGTACGATCCGGCTAAGTGTTTTACTAAATATTACACATGATATTACAGTTAAGCTGGTGTACGTCATGAAAATGCGTCTACCATAGATTGAATTTCTCAACTCTACTCGTTACGCTTCGTGTTAGTGGACGCAGTTCTATTTGCATTTATGGTAGACGGGCTTTTGCACCGCACTCCAACCTGACCCGCGTGGTCCACGCTTACATAGCTCTAGTTGACAAAGTAGAGTGTTTCGGACACGTACCTATGTACATTTGTATAGATAATAGGTAAACAGGTAAAAATCAAAATAATATGATCTACTTATAATAACCTTATTCACAAACACTTCAGCATCTACATAGAGAATAGTCTTCATAAAAAAATAGGAATTTATTAAGGTAGAAACCTCTCATGTAATGAAACCTGTAATGAAATTTGTTTTGCACTTTATGTGCCCAACATTGCATATTTTGCTATAAAAATATTATCCTTAGATATACCAGTTGCGTGCGTATAGGCATGTGCAACTCCAATATTTTAAATAAAAAAATAATACACTAATATTTTTCGTCAATATAAAAACTCCTTTTGATATCGTCTTTCCATTTTGAAGAAATTTGAAATTTGTCTTCCGATGCACTTTTTTCGAGTAAATAATAAAACATTTTAATCCACATAATTTATTCTAGGTATTATTATAATTATTGTATAATATGAACTCGAAAATAATAACATTAGGATTATTGGATCAACTGTTCGAAATATAGAATACTTAATTATTTTTCCTAAATTCTCCGCAAGCTATCTCTACTTAAAATGTAATCAGGCCCCGTTTAATCTCATCAGCATAAATTTTTTCGGTGCCTGTGTCAAAAAATTAACAAATTTTCCTTGGGCTTTTATTTTTAAGGAATAATAGACGACTTAAATAAGAAATATGAAAAGAGGAAAATGCTGATTTGGAAAATGGGGTGCTGGGTGGAGCAACATAGACCTGTTTAATATAATCCTCTGTTTAACATTGGAAAATATCAAAATGTAATGTATTGTTGTATATGCATTATTGTATTTAATGTCACAATCGCTATAAGGTGAGGTAAGGTTAGGTCGGTAGATGTTGTAATAACCTTACCTTTCCTTATTCTATCTTATCTACCTTAAATCGAAAATCCGCATTTTTTTCTTTCATACCTTGGAAACTGGACTTTCTCTAGTAACATTATCATGATTTTCATCATTTTTCAATCGTTCCACCCTGCACCCTGATAATTAACATTTAACCAGTTACTGATTCAATTTCCAAAATAACAAGGAACGTTATCTAGTTGTATCTAATTATTTAATCGCGTGAAAAGCGGAACGTTTTGAAATAAAAGATTATAAGTTTTGCGATCGGAAAAATCATTAAGAGATTTTTCATCTGGGCTTAATTGTCGTGATCCAAAAGCTTTTACACAATGAGGTCACTTCGGTTTCTAACACAACGCCACTAAAGATGTTCACTGTAGTTATGAACGAAACGTCAAGTGTAGAAGCTTATAAACTGATATCCACCACGCCAATTACATAATTAAATTCTTTTAACGTATTGTGGTAGTTGATATCTTTTACCTATCTTTTAAGAAATCTTAAAAAAACCTGATCTTTTACTCCGTCCGGAAGAAAGAAATCATCCGTAACAAAATATTATTTTTAAATTCGTGTTGGAACGATCGAGGATAGATTCAGTAAGGATTTTTGTGAGTACTGATATGAAACATGTGAATGAATTAAGTTCTTTCTAATGAAAGTAGCTTCGTCCGTACATAGGCTATTTCGAAAGAATTACCGAATTCATTGTTGGCTATTTAAAATCAAACGGAAAAACAACAAACGTCTTTGGTTTTTGACGAATTAGAAAGATATACAGGGTGTCTTGCAAGCCGTTACATTAATTTCAGGGGGTGATAGAACAGATAATTTTACATCGATTTAACCAAACATACCTATATACCAAGTGTTGTAGTTTTTCAATTATTAGCATTTTAAGATTTGGTTTT
>JABRWK010000550.1:0-19734 GCA_013372445.1 Hypothenemus hampei | reverse complement strand
GTTGTGAAAAAAAATAAAGAACCAGTAGATGAAGACGAAATATCTCCAGAACCAACAAGAAAAGTTGTGAAAAAAAATAAAGAACCAGTAGATGAAGACGAAATATCTCCAGAACCAACAAGAAAAGTTGTGAAAAAGAATAAAGAGCCAATAGATGAAGAAACGGTATCTCCAGAACCAACAAAAAAAGGTGGGGAAAAAAATAAAGAACCAATTGGAGAAAATAAGGTGAAAAGCGGAAGAGGGCGTACAGTCAAACCTAAGCCCGAAAATAAGCGGGAAAAAGCTGAAAAACCACAAACAAGCCAAAAAGCCCCAAAAAAGGAGACCTTAAATAAAACCGCCACTGATTGGGAGTCCATTAAATTTAATTCAACAACGAAAAATGCTAAAAATCAATTACACTCCTTAAAAATTACATCGTGGAACGTAGATGGTTTGAGAGCCTGGTTAAAGAAGGATGGTCTTTCCATAATAAAACATGATAAACCAGACATCTTTTGTGTACAGGAGACTAAATGCAGTACTGAAAAATTACCGGACGATTTGAAAAATATCAATGGATATCACAGTTATTGGTGTTCTAGTGAAAAAGAAGGTTATGCCGGTGTAGGGGTTTACTCGAAAATTATGCCTATTGATGTGTCTTATGGAATTGGTGATGAAAAGCAGGATGAAGACGGCCGATGCTTAACTTTAGAATATGAAAATTTCTTTTTGGTGAACGTCTATGTCCCCAATGCGGGTCGAGGCCTTGTCACATTGCCGAAACGTCTAGATTGGAATTCAAGCTTCCAATCTTATATAAAAGAACTGGACAAAAAGAAGCCCGTCATAGTCTGTGGAGACATGAATGTGGCTCACAATGAAATCGACTTGACCAACCCAAAATCTAACAAAAAAAATGCAGGATTTACTCCAGAAGAACGTGAGGGTATGACCCAATTTTTGGAAGAAGGATTCAAGGACACCTTCAGGCAACTGTACCCTAATAAGAAGGATACATACACATTCTGGTCTTATATGTCCAACGCGAGAGCCAAGAATGTAGGGTGGCGTTTAGATTATTTTATTGTATCTGATAGGATTATGGATAACGTATGTGATAATGCTGTTAGGGATCAAGTGTTTGGTTCTGACCATTGTCCCATTACTTTGTTTATCAATATTTAAGATTTTTGTTGTTTTGTTGCGTTAATATTAGATTTTCTTTCATATGAAGTGTTGTTTTTTTTATAGATTACTCATACTTACAGGGTGTATATGAAATAGGAGGACAAACTTTAAGGGCTGATTTTACGTTGGAAAATATGAAAAAAAAATTGATATAAAGATGGGTCCACAAAAGCCCCCTGAGGGAGTTAGGGTACTTCAAAGATGACCTCCAAGAAATGGTTTTTATTTAATATCTCAAGAATCATTTGAGACACAGCTATGGAGCTTTGTTCACGATTTATTATTAATTAGAGTTACTATTATACAGTATTGGTCAAAACTAATTCAATCATAGGCGTGCAAAATAGGAGAGTCGGGCTACATTTACTTGAGATACTTTTATATATTTAATTTTTTTAACAATTTGACACCAGAATATAATTTATTATTTAAAATTATATAAAAAAGGTACTCTTGATAAATTGCGGTAGGGCGAACCGTTTAAGAGGTATACCGCTTTAAAGAGAACGCTGCATGGTGAGAAGACTATTACAGGCATTACCCTCTGTCAAAGACCGGTTTTCCCTTAGGAAACATTTGCAGACCCATGTTTATAGGAACATTTTTTCATATTTTCCAACGTAGAATCAACCCTTAAAGTTTGTCGCCCTATTTCATATACACCCTGTATATAGTAAAAGTTTGCTAATTCAGATCAATTTAATCAAACTTAATCCAAATTAGTGAAACATTCGAATTATTAAGAATTTTTTAAAGTTCAAAATATGTAAGTATTATAAGCAGATACATCACCGGTGTTCAACTTGTGGGTGTGGGCACCTGGTATGGTTGGTTGGTTGGTTTGTGGTTTTGAAGTACTAAAATGCTGGCGGAGGGACGATTAGACTGGTAATGAAAACTCGTCGTATATATTTAAAGTTTGAGAAACAAACAAAAATATATATATTGCGAGATATAATAGTAAATTTCATTTGTTTAATACTGTGCTGCTTAGCTTGCATTACCTTTTTATTCATAATATAGACAACATGAATGTACTAAAACAATGAATTGTTGCAACATGCTTCACTTTTGGATCAATCGTAACAAATTTGTTTATCATGGAACGATAAATGCTCTTGATGGCCATTTACCATATCCCTTCTTTGAACTCTGATTCTATTAGTTGACTATCAGTGGTAACGTTGTGCCGCTTATCATTAATTTCTGTAATTGTTGCTAGCTCAGCACTAATTTCTTCACTTCTTTGATTAAACATAGGCAAAAGAACCAGATTTTTAGAATTTAAATCAGAGTCGGACCTATTAATGTCCAAAAACGAAAATATTTTATTCCGATATTTCCGAATTGCATCGATAGTTTTTGCTTCAAAGTACCAACGAAAATGCAGTATGCCTTAAATTCATGTTTTTTAAAATGAAGTGTTGGACATGTCGATTTCTTCAAAAGATAAAATATGGACCTTAGAAACTTGAGGAAATACATTTTAGTCGGTTTGATTTTAATCCATTGATTGGATAAGGGCGATACGATATTTAGGATATTTTTGCCATAACTAATCAATTGGATCGGTTGCATATCACACACACAGCACACGAACTATTGCCAATAAGTGCTTTACCATACATATTATGATTTTTCTAAAATCTTCTCACTTATTCGATAAAAAATTCCCAAAATTATTTGGCAAACAAGCATGAAGTCTTCCAAGAATTTTTGCCATCGTGATATTCAACTGGAATCGAGCAATTCCTAAATGCTCTTGCATTTTTTGATCTGGCAACAACTTTTCGTTTTTAATTTGTATGAGCTATCACCATTTCCACAAGAGAGAAAGATTATTCCTTTACTCTCCACTTCCTACATCCAGGTACCATTTTTCTTTAAGCATTAACCAAGGTATGATCTAGAAATAACTTTCAGAACAGAGCTAATTTATCTGCATTATAAAGTTGGTTTAGTTGTAATTGCATCTCTTTAATGTCATGATTTATTTCAACTATCAGGGAAATCCTGAACTGAGATTTTGTTCCTTTTAAGGATCAGGGGAATCACCAACTAACACTAAATTACGTCATAACGCATATATAGCAAACTGCACAATGTATGATGGGGAACATAGAAATACAATTATTCTGAATTATACAATATATAAAGTAAATAAATGATAATTCAATAACCTTCTGGATAATCAGAATTATTAAAGTCCGAATTAATGGAGGTCTAATGTATTTTTAAAAAACAGATGTTAAAAGTCTTATTTAAAAAAAAAAACTAATTTTTAATTCTTAAAAGTAGTTTTTTTTTCGTTTAATACGTAATGTTTTTTCCATAAAATCGAAATGGCAATTTTCTTTAAAATCTAACTGAAATAATTAGAAACGAATGCCCTTAAATTCTAATGGTGATGTCCGGGACAGTAGTGTCCATTGTGGCTATGCCCATGACTATGACTATGCGAATGAATGTGACTTTTGGTGGCGCCAGAATTCGTCAAGGTCGGTGCTAATCTCTTATTAACTTTACTGAGAATTTCATAAGGGTAGGTCGCTTCCTCGTCATCAATTGGTGATGTTTCATCAAGTTCATATCTGAAAATCCATCACATTATGATAATCGACAATTAATGTGCTTTAACTTACCCTACTGCTCTGAAAAATTTTGAATAATTGTTATTTTTGAGAACAGTTAAAAGTACTTTTTTCATGTTATTTTTAAAAGCCATTAGTTCTAAGATTTGCATCATAAATTTCCCTAGGCCCTTGCGTTGCACGTGGTTGTCCAGTTGAAGTTCGTAACTAAAAACATCGTTGAGTATATGTGATTTATATAAAATACTAATTTTTACCAATATAATACTTCTATGCCTTCATCAAGGTCAAATCGGAAATGGGAAAACCCTAGGTATGAGTTGTCGTTTGCATTTTTCGCTATTAGATATCTTGCTGATTCGTCAAACAGCTCTTCCAGTTTCTTTGCCTCATTCCAACCCCAGGAACACTGCTCATATCTGTTAGAAAACTATATGTAAACACAATGTTTTTACGAAGAATAACAAAACTCCCCACTTTAATTGCATATTTCTTTTCAACAATGAAAACAGCCAATTCTTTTCAAACTCATTCAGGTCTACACTCTTTTTGTAAATCAGATTAGCAACAATGCCATTCTTGTTGTATTTCTGGAAAACTGAAAAGTCGGATAAGGGATTTTCCAGTTTATTAGCTTCAGCTACAACAATCATGGCGTCTCGTATTCGTTGTTGTTCCTCTTTTCGTTGTAACCGTTTTTCTTTGCCTTTTGCTGTACTGGCGGCTGTCTTTCTCTATGAATGGGGACTAAATATTAGAAAATAATTGCGATTTTTCATAGGTAGAATCTTACCCCCATGACTATTATGTGCAGACAATGTATATTTTAAGTTATACAAAGGTCTTTAAAAAATCTATAACAAATTACCGGCTTAGGAAGTACAAGAAAATTAAAAACACATTTAAACCATAAAACACATTACAAAAATATTGGCGCCATATGATTATTGACAGTTGACAGCAATGACAATTTTGACAGGCAAGCTAATAAATTTGATATTTTTTTTTTGATATAAGGTCTGCTCCAACCCGCGTCAGAAACCGTTCACTGACGGTCAAAAATGATCGACCAATTCAACATTGAATTGATTACTTGTGAATATCAGTCGGTGTTAAAATGGTCGATTATTGTTGACCGTCAGCAAATAGTTTCTGATGCAGGTTGGAACGGACCTATTAATTCTTATAAAAGTAATTTACATTTGTAAGAGCAAAAAATAAAAAGTAAACCAATTTTTAAGAGCTAACCATCATAAAAATTAAAAGATGTTTTAAAATTTAATTGAAGTGATAGGTGTCACGAGCAATGACATTTTGACAGCCAGTGTTAATTTGCTTTGTGTGCCTAATTTATTGGCGGGAAATCAAAGAGTTTTGCTTGGATACGTCTTTTTTATAGTCACCGGTACGAAAAATAAAGCATTTGTATTTTTTACAAAAACTTAAAATTTTAACTCTTTGTAATCTATGATTATAAGAAAATGAAGTCGAGCATTACACGTTTGCAACTAGTAAGATGTTGGTTTCTCCCTTTGAGTATAGGTACGAATTTATACAGTTAAAGGTTTCTCCAAGTCTTCGTTAAAATTTTAAGTTTTTCGCAAAAATGCGGATGCTCTATTTTTTGTTCCGATGAGTAGTTTTATTTGTATGAAAAGTGCAATTATTTGCTGCAATTGAAGGGTAAAGAAAATGGCTCTGAAAAATTTACAACAAAATAAGAATTTTTATGGTTAAATTTATATTTTTAATATAAAGTGTTCCCGTTAAAAATATTTCAAACTTACAAATATTTTTTCAATAGTACATAAACTATAATTAACTGATTTGTAAGATTGAATAGCTAACAAAACATTTCAACCCATTCATGAAACTCGCCACACTAGATACTAAACGTATTACTCAAAAATCAAAAAATTTTAAGATTTAAGACGTAGAAACGAACTTCACAAAAATGATAATTCCATTTTACACTTATCACAGCTCAGATACACAAAGAAATCAGTCATCAACAAATCCAGACGGTTGAAATGTATGTAGACGTCTTTTTAATCCTTAAAAATAACAGTTCTCAATGCGTCCTCTGGTCTAATTTCCAACAAAGCAGTGGTACCATCATTAAAAGAAAATGATACTCCTCCGTCAATAACTAATGATGCATCAAAACAATTGGACTTAATTTCAATTTTTTGGGCAAATCCTCGAGGTTTAATCCCTTTGGGATCTGGCCAGACTGCTGCTGAAATCAACTCTCTAATTGTGTAAGCCATACGCTTGTCATCTAAAAGTAATAAGTATTAATGACCCTTAAGTTTTAGCATAATATTATGTATGATTGAACCTGCATCAAAAATTAAATTTTTATTATAAATATCTGAGAGCACAGTTGCCAAACTATCTTTGCCTTCTGTTGGATCTATATCTATAAGTCTCAAAAGTTCTGCAACGTTTTGTACGGGAAGCCTATTAATGCTCAAATGCCAGGACGTTGATCCTGTGCCTGTTGACACGCAAATGCCTGAACACTTTAAATTCGTGTTTTCTGTTGAACCATTAAGACGTAGTCTCAGATGCGATACTCTCGCTGAGAGAGTTTCTCCCATAAACACCTTAAAGTATACACGTGTATTAAATGACTAGAAAGAAATAAAATTTTACTTCGTTTAATGCAAGACAAGGCAAAACTTTTGTTTCCTCCTCTTTGGCATAACAATCAGTTTTTCTCGGATAAATATCAAATTCGTTATCATGTAAATATTTCGGGCACAAGTTTGCACTGCTGCATACCAAGAGAGTGGTCCTGATGCGGCTCCTCATAAGCCACTTAAAGTTTCCCTGTAGGAATTTGATATTTGAAACTTAACGAATAATCAAATTTCTCACTTACGTTGTTCAAACGTTCAATAGCGTCTCTTACGTTTGTTGAATATTTTTTAGGTAAACACAAGTAGCCTTCAGATCGTTGTGGATCTGAATTTAATCCAATCACTGGTTTTGTATTATTATTTACCATGCTAGCTGCCAAAAGAAAAGTACCATCACCGCCAATAGGAAAAACTACATCTGAATTTTCCACATCTTCTTCCGTATATTGGTATCTGAAAAAAATTTCATACAGTTTAAAATTGTCAGAGTTTAACAACCAAACTAACCTATTTACAACTTTTACACGAATACCCAAATTGATGAAAGTATTCAGTACGTTCTCTTCAAATTTCTTATGCAAATCATGGTATCGAATCATCATTTTTACATCTGCGCCTTTCTGCTTTAAATTATCCAAGATTTCTTTTTCATCCTTGTTTTTAAACTTTTTCTTTTCATATTCAAAACGGGACAATTTCGATACCACCAGAACTTTATCTGGTTTGAAACCGTTACTTGTTGAAAAACTCCTACAGGCAACATTTTTAAAGGCTGAAATGTAACAAAAAAAGCATTATAATTAGAATTTCCTGAATTAATTGAAAAACGTGTAAAATCAATCTTTAATAATTCCTTGTACTTACAAAAATCACAAAGCACTTGAAAAACTTTTAAATTGTTCATAAATACTGATAAGAAAAAAAAGTTAGGTTACAGGAAATTCGTAAACAACAAATACATGTGAAGTTTGCAAGATTTCAATGACAGATGTCAATTTTTGCTTTCTCCCATTTTTTCTTATTTAAAAATGTTTAAAAATCAAATAGTTGACAATATATATGTTAAAAAAGGGCGAATATATAAATATATGAAATTACCTAATTTTTAATGTTTTAATTTGAATAAAAATCAATTTTATGATGATTAAATAAGACTGAATAATTATTTACATCGATATTTATGACATTTCCCAGTTGATTTCCGAACACGACCCTTGTTATCTTGTCAAAACAATTATGATTGCGTCAACGCTTTTGTTTATCCCAAAATTTTCGTGGATTTTTTTAATGAAAATCATCTTTCTCATACCTGGAATAATATCCTTAAGTGATAATCCGTTCCTAATCATCAGTTTAGGCTTTTTTGGGCAGTCAATTCGGTCTAGAATCGTCTCAGTGACTTGAAATTTTCCAGTAATGGAGGTTAGTTTTTAACAGATATAACACTTTGATCTTTGTTATTCGAAGTTTTATCTCGTAAATTTGAATTTTTAAAATAACAACAATTGGTCTAGAATTTGTCTCCGCCGTTTTTTTGGGAAATATGCAAGCAAATTTTTCTCTTGATAGCTGCTGGCCTAATTTAACACTACATTGTGTAAATATTTGATTTTCTTGAATTAACTATTTCTTGTTTATACAGGGTAGACGACCAAAACTAAAAATTAGGTCAAATTAATTTATTCATCATAAGTTCTGTACATTTATTAATAATATAACAGTAATATTGTTTACAATAAAATTTCATTTGTGTACAAATAAAATTCAATAAAACAACACCACAGTCAAGTGATTAACACAGAAAATCTGTAATTTTGTCTCTTTCTCTAATCGGGCATATCCCAATTGAATTATCCTAAAATTTCATTAGACAAGCTTCCGTTGTGATTTTATTTCATCAAAAAGGAAGCTGATCCCTTAATGATATTTCAGGTGCGCACACGATAAAAATACCAAAGAAAGGCGTAGCTGTACTTCTGTGAGGAGACATTGCAATAGTTATAACAAAGCAAATATTGTTTATTATAACATATTTCCCCTTTTCCCCTTTTTTCTATATTAAAGCACCATGCATAGAATCGGTTTTAGAAAATTGAATTCAACTTTATTTCTAATGAAGCATGGCATGCTGACTGCAGATAATGTATGTTAATCTGCAGCTAGTTAGTAATTTTTGTTCTAAATGTGCCCAGAGAATGTTTCTAATTTCCTGTTAAGTGCTGCATGTCTGTGCATGGGGTGGTGTATGTTGTAAAAATTCAGATGAATCTAAATGTAAGAAGAAAATAGAAACATTCTTAAACTAGGTGCAAATCGTGCATGTCACATGCTCTAACTTTTTCAAATGATTTTTTTCTCAAATATGAAGTATGAAGTATGAAAATTGGCTCATTAATCTTTAAGCGAAAAAGAAATGATAATGAAAATTACCTTCTTTGAAGGACCCTAATTGGTCTCTCGTCAAACCCATTTTTCGTTGCTTTTCAGCTTTATTGCTTTAAAACTAACCCAGTAATGTAACGTAAGTTCTAATATTGCATATTGATAGCTAACACCCTTTAAAATGTAACATCGATAGAACAGTGAATATTTCATTGTTTGACTTTTAACTTTAGATTGGACATTTGTGAACCAGAAATGAACCCAAATGGAGATTTTATAGGTTTGGTACTCGCATTTTTACCCAATCTAAACTATAAAGCTCGTTTTAGTTCAGCTTTTCTTACCAGTACCATTTCGTTTTCGGAAAAGGACAAATATAAATTGAGCAACATTTTTGCATTGAACAAATACGTGGTCGAATGGTACTCGTATTGTCTGGAAAAACAGAACCTCAATGATATGACTAAATATTGTTTTACGTTCCTAAATGATATGCTACATGTTACAATGACGTTTTTCTGGTGGTTCTTCTCCTTACAACGGTACTGTAAAAGTGATAACATTCGATCAAAAGTAATATTAGATGACGTGTTTTCATATTTACTACTTAAGAGAGTTTCTTAAGTGCAGCCGGAATTTGGAACTGGAACACTGTCTTTTTTAGTATGAACATAATGAGAATTTCAATGTCATTATTGTCTGTCTGGATGAAAATGTTCAGACTAAAAAAGTCATTTTGGAAATTATATGCAAATTGAACAAGGATCACAACTCAGGTCTAACTAATCATGCAGCAGAACAGGCGCAGTACTACAGCGGTCACTACCGAGGCGAGTATATGGTACAGGCTTCGTGGGGAACCGTGGGTTCCATTGCACATGTCCTCCTCACAAAAGCACATGTGACCTGTCCCGCTACTTTCCATCATGCACACATGGTCTACCATAAAGAGATTGATTTGCAATTGGCTAGTGCATGTTCGACGGACTACTTCGTAGGCTAAAACAGAAAATTCACGATATTCCTTTTGGTACCAAAAGGTCTGGGGACCTCTCCAGCTATCCAGAATAAAAATAGAAATAAAAAGACTACTTACGTGATTTCGCATTTCTCACCATCTTCACGCAACAACCATTACATGTCATCAATGGAGGTTGATCCTTCGGTAGTGCCGTGTAGTTGAAGGGATCTTTGCAACGCATGTCTGACCAACTGTCACATTCATAACAATATATCTGACGGGCTGGAAATTACACAGTCAATATACATTAGACGGATTTTTATTGAAAATATCACGACATTTAGTCTAGCAATATTGCCAAATTGGGCTGGTGATTGAAGCAAGTTTTGGCAACACGTTCTATACATTTACATGCAAAGTACCTACAGGGTAGGATAAAGTTATGTAATTACGCCATTTAAACGAATCCAGTCTAATACCAATTAGACTTTGTTTACACTTCCATAATTGGGCTTAGATTGATTTTCACAGCTCATGCATTCGGAATACCAGTAAGTGATAGTAGTTAATTAAAGTTTTGTTTTAGGTACAAACTTGGCTACCACATATGTAGAAAAACACATACATCATCCACACGACAACATTACGTTCAAAAATCATCAGCACAACGTGAATGGTGAGTTGCAAATGACTAAACTTACTCTGACATTCCGCTTTACAAACGGTAGTTATAGCTAGCAATATTATCACTGAAAAACAAAGCAAAAAATAAAATTAATGTGAAAACACGCGACTTTCGGAGTTCAGAAGGTAAATCAAACCGGGAGATTTATCTTGCAGGTCAATAGTATTTAAATAAATTGCCTTGAGGAGCAACTCTTACACCTTTTTTTAGAAAGGCAATTGGAAAGTCGAGATAATACCGAACAAATGATGTCCGATTCTAATTTGTTTGCCGGTATTTACAACCATTTTGTTGAAAATATATTTATAATCACACAGAGTTGCTAGAAATTGTGCTATTCCAAATATCTTCCAAGTATGTATTGCATTTATCGAAATTGACACGATACAGCAGGTCAGATTTCAATATTTTCTTCATTTTTGTACATCATTAATCATAGTTGCACTCTGTATAATGCTCTAATTCAAACGAAAGTGGAAAAAAATTTGATTTAGCTAGTAAATAGATGATCGGCAACTATATACAGGGTGTTTTTGCTTTTACACTGGTTCTATTGTAATAAAAACACCCTGTAAAGCAATGATAAGGATTGATTTTTAGGAATAAAAATACCAGGTAATATTTTTTGTTAAGTTTTTCCATTGATTCGTGATTGGAAAGTGACAGGAAAATCACCCTGATATGAAGGCAAACGCAAAATAAGGACAAAGATGTGAATCGAAGCGCCTAAAAAATCTAGTGGGTGTTTGACAAAACTTTTTTAATACAATTAATATTTGAAAACTAAAAATAATTTGTTCAGGGTTAATAGCAATTCAGTGTCGTTTTTAACAAAAAACATTGACGAGGTATTCTTATTTTAAATAAATAAATATTAATAAATAATAAATTAACAAATATTAGTAAATTTAATTTTTATTTATTTTTTAAATTAATTTTTATTTTATTAATTTTTTATAAAATTAAGTCGAAAAGTGAAACTTTAAAAAAGTTTTGTTTTTATTCTAAATCTAAACTGGATCTAACAGTATTAGAATGTAAATTGGAAATTATTTGTATGAAATGTTGTTGTTTGCCATCCCTGAAAAATCGGCTTTTCCGATTGAAAATTTAGCCATGAAGTATAAATTGTAAAAAATGAATTAGGAAAACTGCTAAACTCTAGATTAATATATAATAATAACCACTACTGAATAAAGTTTTTCGGGTTTTCTAGCAAGAAAATTATTGCAAAAAGAAACGTGTTGGGGTTGCTTCAGAACTTTAGATGCTTTACTCACGCGCACATTCCCATTGCGTTTTTCCGAAATGTACAAAATATACTGTAATAAAAGTTCATGGGATCAAAAAATCGGTTTTCACTTGCAATTTTCAATTTTGCATAATTCCAATGGAAAATTGCTTATGTCTATCAAATGGCCGAATGGCCAAGCAAGCTCAAATAAGGCGAAACGTTTATTTTATAGAAAAATTGTCCTTGTTTATTGCCATTTGTTACATTGAACTAACCAGGCCATGGTCTACTGAGAATTTTCAACCACAAAATTCCTTTTTTTTACTGAAAACAACATTTAACTTAAATACCCAACGGTTATTTAACAGGAACATAACCGGTTAAAATCCCCCTCCTAAACAAGATAATTATTTTTAATATCTTACCTAAGATGGCCAATAATTTTCTATACATCTTGTCACACCTTACAATTGAATCACAGTCATCAAAACCCAGGTACTTAATTCATGGAACATTTTATATCAAATCCATTGCAAACCCAACATTTTCCAATTGATAATTTTCGATTATACGATTGAAAAATCGAATTTTAGAGCAAAACTTTGAGACGCATTCCTATAGAGGTTGTTGCAAAATGGGTTTCTGGGTATATGTGTTTCTGTATTGATTTTCTCGCTCCGGTCAGAAGCACTGCGGCAGCGAATCGGGGGAAAGACTTACCTCTGGAAAACAATGCGCTTAGGCGGAAAAACACGATTCGAATATCCAAAAAAACTAAGATTTTCAGTATACTACAACTCTACGGGCTGGATTTGACCTGGCTTTAATTCTTGAAGACTTAAAGATATTTTTACTCCATATTTTTTTTTGGGATTGGGTTTTAGAGCGAAATACTTTAATAGACAGAACCCTCTCCAGTTCTTTTTTAACCAAATTTAGTGATTTACTGTACTTTTCTCTGGAAATTTGGAAAGTTGAATCCAAATAACAGTAAATCTAATAGACTTAACTTCATTTAAACAGTTTCTCATCCAGTTCGACGTTAGAAAGATTTTCATTTAGGAAATGGACAAATGGCACCGCTCTATTCTTCTTTAAACTATGCGGTCACTCGGTACCATAGAAAGTGACGTATGATACGACAGGTGATTTTCGATACCCACGACAACTGCGCACAAATAGTCTTCTACCGACGCTACAATGGAGGTGGTTTGTTATTGAAAGCCAAAACGTTCAATCGATTCTTGAAGGTGTTGGGTACGATTTGCATTTTTCCAGGATTGGATTTAACTCAATGGTACTGGTTTTTTCAAATCATCATACATCCTAATATTAAAGAATGACGTTTGATTTATAATTACGACAGATATCTTCATTTTTACATTATTTAAATATGAATTTTCTAATAAGCATTATTGGGTCGAATTCTTGTGACTTAAAATTTCTATTACGTCTCTGAACGTGGTACCCAAACCATACGAGTCTCGTCGGGGTACCACTTACCAGTCGAAGTTAAGTCACATCGATCGAGTACAGTGAGCAACATCGCGTTTTCACAAGAACGTACTTTCAAACAATATAGTGTTTTTGCGAAAATCGAAATCGGCGACCCGAATAAATGGTTCAAAGCTTTTGCGATTTCCTCTGGGATATTAGAAAACAACTGGAAAAATACATTCCAGACAACGTGATATCTCTACTGAGACTGACCGTTTTTGGGGTATACGCGGTGTCTCCGGTGCGTGTTTTTCCTGTGAAAAATTTTCTCAGCAACACAATTTTATTAAAAAATCAATAAAATTGGCTTCATTAGTTAAGGACCTCTGTTGCCTTTACGTGAAATTCATTTTGATTGCCGCAGTACTCAGTTTTGTTACTTATATGTATTTGGTATACGTGGTTGGTGATTGTTTGGTATAAGAAAAACTGGACTGGAAAATATTGTGGTACTATTTCAGTGCGGAACCACCTGTAAAAGGAAGTTCTCTTTGGTGAAATATGCACTAAAAGCGACATTTTCTCTTCGGAGTAATTTCTTCAGTATATTATACTAAACGTGTTAGCGGAATAAGGTATGTGTGTTACATGTAAAGCATTTGTCCTTAATTTTTTTTTTCGTAACGGAATTGTTTAAGTTAATTATTGAATCAATTGATTTGAAAATCGCTTTGTACGACATGGTTAATTGACGTTGCCACAAATGGCAATAAAGCGGATCATAACTATTAATAATAAACAGAGAAAGTATTTTTTTTCATTTTATTTCAATGGACTAATTAGAACGAAATTTGCCACAATAATGCTTCATTATACAGCTGATAAACCTAAAAATTAGTTGTGAATTAAGTTTTTAACGAATATTTTCTGTATTTGTACTGGAAATATCATACAATTAATTCGAGAATTTGAAAGCTGTTTGACCTCGACAAAGATTGTTGTAAGGAAAAAAAAGTCCCCATACAAATGACAATAAAACAGTCGTTTTACGATAATTGGGGTGAGATTATAAATCATATTTTCGAATTTGACACATGTACTTATTAAAAAGTGAAGAAAATTAAATATAAAATATATTTTCTTTGAATTTCTTGTTTAACTTTTAAATCTCATGTGTTTTGGTTTTTTTATATACCTATATATTTTCGCTATAAATCTAATATTAGAAAGTCTAAATTTACAATATATAAAGATTAAATGACAAAAACAATTACGAAATGCTAGTTTCTATTGTGAGACTTTTCGTTTTGTACACTTGGGCTCGTACTACTTTTTTTTTCTTAAATATTTCTGACGATTACGGTTCATTAAGTGCGGGTTCCAAGTGTTACCGTGCTAATTATCAGTTGATTTTGTTTTTCTACAGGGTCTTTTTGGCGGTTTTCCACTTGATTAGCTTAATAATAATGGCTTAAAACGTTCCGAATGTTTTGATTTATTTCTTTTCTAGAATTTGTTTTGTAACATTTTTTAATTCTATAATTCTGTAGTTGGCTGATGATAATTTACGATTATACGAGGGCAACTCTAAAAATTTTCAAACAAATGAAGATTATTAAAAAAAAACACCCCATCGATGTTACTATACGATACGTTACGATGTTATTATTATAAAAATTGATAGTTTCCTTTAAAAATCCAATGAAGAAACAATATTTTATCCAATCTTCATAAAGAATAAAGAAAACAATTATAATAACAAGTTTAGGAAATTAAAAAAATAAAATATAAATAAAATATTCATAGAAAATTAAGCAAACATTAACAATCCACTCAATCAATAAATGTTTCCATTGTTATGCTGGAATGATTGACAAATAAAAAGCTATATTCCATTAATGGAACTTTTCATAAACAGATTCCGGTTTAAAGGAAAGTTTCCAATAAACTCTAATCGTATATATTATAATTATATTACATATTTAGGTTCTAGGTTACGAAATGTAGGTCGTCTACCAAAACAAGGAATTGACCATATTCATTTCTCGATGGGTTGGACTTGTACGTTATGTAACCGAAAGTACCATCATTTTATTAAGGACAGTAATGAAACGGTAACGAATAGAGGGTACTTCAGTTTTAATTAGGGACGTGTCGCAACGTATGTACTTAGTTGAAGCGCACATCCTTTACGTAGTCGTTTTACGTTAAAAAAAGTTACGATAGGTCTCGATCAACATGCAATCGATGTTTTGTTACAAGGAATTGTAATGGGTAAAGGTAACGGAAGTGACCGATGATGGGTGTTTTACTGCTGCAGGTTCAATGCACTTGGCAATAAATATTGTAGGCAATTGTTTGAAGTTATTATAACAAACAAAAAGTAACAACTTTGTGGATGTTGAATTCTATTATAAATGGGTTATTTAACTAACTTTCATGATTGAAATTTGTCATTAAACGTAGATTTCTCTGCTAATTAAAATTTCCTAGAATATTTTAACAATTTGTTGAAATGTTGACCACGACCGTGTTCGCTAACTGAGCAATAACGTGCCCATTTTCATGCTAAAAACCATTGAAACACTCGTAATGTGATGTTTATGCAATCGAATTTTGTCGTTAGGTAATAATTTTCTATCAATTGATTCCTAGATTACTATATGTCTAAATGATAAATCTACATTTTACTACGTAGCATGTATGAAATATACATATATGGATTTGGAGGATTTTGCTTTCATAGATAACGAATAATTACGGGGAAAAAAATGGTTTGGAGAATAAAGGTGCCTTTACAAAAATCGCTTTATTGTACTTAAAGTGCATCACATTTATTCAAATGTTCAGAAGACCATCTGTGTATGAACAAATATTACACAATGAACTAAGGAAGCTGAGAATGTAAATGTACTTATTATTACTCTTATATCACATGAATTTCCTCTTGGATTATAGAATTGGGCCACTGAGCTTGCAATCTCTTCATTATTCTTCTTAAGATACCTGCTTTTTGTGGGTGGTACTTTTCTTTAGATTTTTGTATTGGGTGCAAGGGAACCACAGGAATTTCAATTAAAAATATCAATTTTAACATCCTAAATTATGAAAAAGTATTCAGATTTCATTGTTGATGCTTTAGAGTAGGTCATGGAGGTTTTTTTTCCTTCCGGTATGTCGATTTTTAAAAATTTCATTAAAATATTTTCACAAGAAATTGGTAAACGTATCATTCATAGAAGAAATACGTGACCCATAAAAGTTTAATCAACAAAATTTCTATTTATTCTTTTCTGACAATGTAAAAACATACATTTTCAACAATTTTTAAGTTTTATTAAGCCAGTATACGTCAAAAATTAAACGCATAATATTTCTGAAGAGGCACACTCTGTACGTACATAAAGAATTTCAAATTATATTTCATTTGTTTTATTGCCGATGTTATCAATGCGTTCTTTGTACATTTCTCGCTTTAAGAAAACAGCTGTTACAGTTTCCAACTAAGAAACAATAATTTGAAAGTAAAAGTTAAACGGTACAGAAACCTGACTCGTTTTACCTGTTAGGTGTACGTTTGTATAAAATGTAAATTCAATCCTACGCCTAAAATCATCGTTGTGTCCATTATGTCGAATTTTTAGCTTTCGACCGAATTGTCCTTTACAAAAATCCAGTTTATAACACAAGATACTGCAGAAAAGTTGCTTGATTTAGTTATAGTTTGTAGTAAAATAAATGCCATTAAAAACCTGGCTTACCTTCACTCGAAAGGCTATTTGCCCAGCAGAACTGGGAATTTTTTTGTTCTGGCCACACCCTGGTACGATAGTATGGTTGTTATTCAGTTTGTACACCTGCAACGATAAGATTGCATATTTTTATATATTTGTTTTTTAGCTTTGATTGTCTCGAGACGCTCCCCAATATGTCTTAACGGGAAATTGAAATACCAATAGAATGCTAACAACCCAGTATATCGACTGAATTTTTACACAAATAAGGAAATTTGCATTGTATTTTTACGTAAGACATTTAATTCCGTTAAAAAAATTCAACGAATGGTATGATGAACTCGTAAATAAGGCGTTTTCTATGCATAAGAAATAGTGTTGTTTCTTGATGGATGATCGACTTTATTGTTATGCTTTAGCACTCAAGTGTGTGTGTTAGTTTTACGAAAGATCCTCTATAATTTCAATGCGATTCTTTTTTAGTGCAACGGAAATATTGTGTATTAATGTGCGATTTTCCTTGTTATAGAATGAAAAGACCTCCCGGGCTATGGATACTGTTATCAGCTGGTAAGTTGGCATTTTCCAAATATTACATGAAAATCTAAAAAACATTACTGGGATAAGTAAAGAAATATTGATTGAAAGCATTTTTTTCATTTACGATCAATGCTGTATAGGTATTATAATATTTCCGTGTTCAAACAACTAGATGGATCAAAAGAAATTAACCTTGAAATATTCCAAAACAGTGGATGCTCTTCATAAAAGCTGCAGACCTCTAAAACTCATGCAATTAAGAAAATCTCCAATGTAATTTTCGACATATAGTTCATGTATTATTAATGTCTTCGTTTCGCCTTATTACATCACACTCTGGAGCTACAAGTTTTGATACTGACGGAATTAGCGCTAACGCAAACACAATGAAATTTATTTATGGTGTGGGAGAATATGCAGACAATAGATAGATAAATTTACCCTAGTTTGAATCCCTGAACACTGCGGGATCTACGTCAACGAAGTGACGAACAATCTCTTTGGAGAAGGTTTCTCAATGAACAGGAAGAACACATCGCAGTGGTTCCCTTTGACGTGAGAAAATCAATTATTAAAAATCCTACAGAAAGAGAACATAATTTTCAATGAATAAATATCGGCCACTTAAACATTGGTGTGCTCACATGGCATGCTGTCTTTAATTTTTGAAAAGCCTAACTGCCACTTATGGGACTTCCCGTGAACAGAAGACAGCGACGATAAACATCACATTGTATGCCGAAAACTTCGAATATTCACCATCTGGAGTAAATTTGCTTTGGTTCCAGAAGATCTAAAAAGATAAATCTGAAATAACTGCCGTAAACTGATTAAAAACTCCAGTTTGTGACTCGGGCTGAGATTAATAAAAGCAGGATGCCACTAAAGATCCAATGATCTATAATAACTGACCGTAGATTGCTAATTGTTACTTCTATATCAAAGTCTTTATGATTTATAATTTTTCTACTACACTGGCAATTTTGAAGATTCTTAAGTTTTTCACGTTTAAGGCAGAACATTGCACGAACTCAATTAATTTTTATAACAGAAAGTCCGTTAATTTTCTTCAACAATCATAATAATATAAAAAACAGTTCTAATAATGGTGATCATCATCAATGAACATTTCATGATATCGTTTTCGTTTCTAGACGCCTCATGTGTGAAACGCGTGCAAGAAAATAACCTTCACCTACTAAACGAATGCAGCAATAATATTAGATATTATTGTAGTTTTCAACTACGTCACTGTATATATTTTTCTTTTTTTTTCGTTTCTTCTTTTATTCTAAAGGCGATAATATCGTGTAACGTGAGAGCGAATTGTTTGAAAGTGGTTAATTGCACAAGTGAGAGGAACGTGTCCAAAACTAATAATTCCCCTTTGTGTTTTTCTTTTTCAATAGGAGTTCTATGGCTGAGTCTACAGGATGTTTATGGAATCAGGGCAACAGCATTGATTTTTGGTAAATCCAGTACTTCGACTACAACAACAGAAGCCTCATCAGTTTCATCTAGCAGTGCACCAGAAGAATCCAATGCATCCAATGTAAGTTTAATAGATTCACTTTAGACTTGCTAATAATGTTTTCAAACCACGCGCCATTCAGGTCGGATTGACCAACGTTTTTTGTTTTTTTACTTTTACTTAATAGCAAAAGTGACAAAACCATAGTAGTGTCTTGGCCATACGTGCGTTTAAAATGTTTAATGGCGGTGTAATCAATTCGTCGTCGGCACTCGGGAGGAAAAAATCTAATAGAAAGTGAACTTATTTAGAGCGAAACGGAATTCCTCCCAAAGACGACGAGGCTATTCTAATGTGTCTCTTATTATTAATTTAAAAAATTCGTTACACAAATTAGTATAGAATACGGATTTTTGAAACGAGGAGATATCGATATATTCTTAATCCACTGTACTGTACCTCTTGTTTTGCAAATTTCCTTTCTAGAGCTCTACCGATGTCCTTGTTGGAAAAAATGTTCAACCTTGTATACTTTTCTGTGGCTTAGCAAGGAAATAATAATCCAAAGTAACTAAATCATGTGAATAAGGAAGATGCTTCACCAATACAAACCCCAAATCACGTAGTTTATTAATAGCAATGCTTCACTTGCGAGCTTGCACATTGCCTTGCAAAAACAAAATTAATTTGATAACAATTGAAGGGTACAGGGCAAAAAAGATGAATGTCACAAAATTGTTTTTTCGAGAAAAACGATTATTAAACTTTTGAGACTGCCTTTACCGAATTTCACGAAATTTGGTATCCGGGGGTTTTTTAGGATGAGAAATTCAAATTTATCGACGATTACAGTGTATTTTCAACAAAAAAATGCATTA
>JABRWK010000549.1:0-27713 GCA_013372445.1 Hypothenemus hampei | reverse complement strand
CCTGACACGCTTTTAGAAAAAGTAGAACAATATGAGCCCCAATTAATGACTGTTCTGCGTGAAACTAGCCAAATAAATGAAGAAATGCAAACAGACGTGATGAAAGTAATGAGTAAGAATCAACTTAGTTCTGATTCGGAATCAATGGAAATACAGGAGAGTGCAGGAAAGAAGAAACAAATCAAATGATTATTTTTTTTAAATATTTGGCAATAACTTTTTAAAAAATTTAAATATTTCGTAATTTGGATAAAATATCACCGCATTTAGCTTCAATTTTCAATTTGACTAGTTTATCAGCCCTTGTTGGTCCAATATTTACTAAACATATAGGCTTAGTCTCTTCAACAGCCTGTAAAATTATTCTGTATCCTAGGATACAGAATATATTATAGTTAGTGTCGTAGTAATTTTTTTGAAAGCTCTTACCTGAGAAAACTGACAAAGTAGAACCTAATACTAATATACTATCACTGGATAAAACCTGCGATCTCACAAGTGCAACACGATTTTTAGGAACATTGTCGCCAAAAAAAGTTATGTCCGGTTTTAAAACGCCTCCGCAAGATTCACATGTGGGCGGAACGAAATTCGCAATAAAATCCTGAAAATGTTTATTATTATTTCTACCAAAAAAAGAGTCCTAAATTGAGTTGTTACCATTGGAATTTCCACATCGCCATCTGGACGGATCATCTTTGTCATCTCTTCAAAATTAATTTTATGCTTTTCAAGAAGTTTTTTCTGGATTGAATGGCGATCATAAGAAGCGGAACAATCCAAGCAAATTACTCTGGAAAATATGGGAGGTTTGTTCAGCTGAAGTCTATCTTTGATTGAGCCAGTATTGAAAGCTATTGTAAACATTCAGCTGGTATTTTGCAACGCGAAAGTGCGAAACGATCTGATATTTATATGGACAGGGTATAATCAATTGGAAAAGCAATGGGATACATGTGGAGGTAATTAATCTTAAATATATTTTTAAGGATCCTTAGCAAATACGGCTGATTATCTTTACCTGTAGCCAGTTCCATGTAGTTCAATTAAATTTTTACTTCCAGCCTTAAAGTGTAATCCATCAACGTTTTGAGTGACTATACAGCGCAATTTTTTCTCCTTGATTTCCAAATCTTTAAGCCAATAGTGTATAAAATTTGGTTCACTTTTAGAAAACCTAATTTGTCACTAAATAAATTATTTAAATAAAGTCGCCGTTAGAACAACAACTACCTAAACCAACCAACAAAATTTCGAGCCCAATACCTTTGTCGAGTAGTTGCTGAATTGATAAATTCAATGTGCTGAATGGGTTTGTGATTGGTTCGTGAATATAATCCCACTTCTGCTGAACGATAATCTGGAATACCTGCAAGATTAAGTCCTATTAAAAAGAATATATTGATTTTTAATAAAGGTTCTGTACCAGATTCTGTGGATATTCCAGCTCCAGTTACAACTAATAATTTTTGTGCATTACATAAGAATTCTTCTAAGAATTTAACATCTCTCTCATGAACTGGATTGTGTTTAGGAACAAATTGATGTACATTCTTAGTGAATGTATTGAAAGGACTATTTAAGATTACTTGAAGAATATGTTTCGTCATTACAGGTTCTTTGGTTGTCAATAATCATGTTTATACATTTTTAAATTTTATGTAACATTTTGTTAAAGTTGATAACATACATAACCTTATATCGTAATTCTTCTTTTTAATTTTTATGGTCATATAGTTTTCAGTACGAAGAATCAGTTTCAATCTATAGGCAACCAAACATATACTTAACAAAATGTAAATATGTATTTAAAATTATGAGATTTATTTATTTTATAATAAAGCATCTTGACATAGTAATAAGTTGTAAATTTACTTAAATAATTTACAAATGACTAGTTATAGTTACATAAACAATGACATTACAGGTAACGTACATATAGTCTGATTGTTTAAGACGTTTTAATCTTGAAATTGTATGTTTTATTCAGAATGCAAGACATGTTCAAAGTTTTCTAAGCCACTACCAGTTTAATTTACCCCAAAAATATTTTAAACATCATTAAAATCAAAGAACTCAACAATAAGCTACCTCTTCCACAACTAACTCTCCAGGTGTTACCAGTATTTCTAAGTTTTTTAAGTCCTAATTGATTAGGTTCGTCCACTTCATTACTCAGTTGATTTCCTGCAGCTGGATACCAAGTTTCAGTACTCGGTAAAGTAGATGGATTCCACACAGGAGAATAGGGCACCTCAAATCGTGAAGTTGTTGTAGAAAAATCGGTTGATTTAAATGGAGGAGCTATTTAAATGGAAATTAGAATTTTGACTAACAAAATATGAAATTCTAATTACCAGAAACACCTCGATTGATTCCAGATTGGACGTCCCATGATGGACGTGTAGCGAATTGTTCTCGAACAGTGCCAGGAGTACTTACCATTCCTGGTAGCATAGGTGCAGTGTTTGTAGCTAAAGTACTGCTGGAAACTGAATCTGGAGACCAACTTTTGGATCTACCATATGAAGCTGGTCTTGTGCGAGTGCCTAAATGTTGAGTAGGAAGTACTGAGCCTAAAAATGAACTATTAATAGACTGACCACTTTTTCCTATACGTTTACCTGAGTTATCTGAGTGATCTCTTTCTAGACTTGGCGATAAGCTTGACGGAGACCACCTACTTGGAGTAGATAATTTCGGATACCTGGAAGACTCATATTCTCGTCGTCTTAAATCGCCTTCCGTTGTACTCCATGGATAAACTTCACTGGATGCAGTGCTGATTATTGAAGAAGGATTTAACCGGTCAGAGTATGAAATTATTGAGTCGCGTTGAGATATACAATCACCAGAATTTGGTCTGGAATTGGACACATTTAAGGAAATAATTTACAAGAAATCGTCACTAATTACATGTAATTTATGCATTGATCTTGTAAGAATTTTAAAGCCTTATCGATGATTTGAGCAGCAAATCTTGAGGCCGGTCCATCTGAAATTCCACTATCACACATTCTTCGAGTTTCTCTTATGACGCATTGTTTAAATCTGTCATGGGAGCTATATAAATAATAAATCTGTAATATAAAATTTGTATGTATAGTCAATCACGTACCAACACAGTGTTGATTTCGATATTACTTCTCCCTGTTCTACCTGATCAACAAGAAGATTGTAATGAGGCCCGCAATGAACTCTGCCAATTATTGTGCTCTTTATACAAGGAGCGTAATGGAGGTATTCTAAAAATTCATTAAGTTACTTATACATGTTTCAAGAATACTAAAGTTTAAGGACCTTTTTGATAACTTGGTTGCATACACATTTGATGTACGCTTTCAATTGGACTTTCTACAGCTCTGTTGAACTGAGTTCTTTGCTGATCGGTAAAGCAATTGTCGGTGTATGCCCTTAAACAATTGACAAACATATTCCAAGTCTTACATACTAGATCAATGTCATTAAGATTGTCTGGAAAGACCAAGTGAGCTTCCTAAAACAAAATTATATTAAGTTTTCTAGAGTGAAAAATAAAAAACGTAAAGATGAAACCTTCACTAGAGGATCAGCTAAACTGACACATCGCTCATACTCGTCTCTTGAACAGTCTCGTTGGCCCGCAGCTATTCCTGTCATAATGGAGATGGTGATGATTGTATTGCACAAAAACATTTTCTGTAAAAATGATATTATTTATTTTCTCTTCTGTTTGAATATGTTTATAAATATTTTTTTTATTTCCAGAACAAAGCCAAGGTAGCTAATAAAGTGATTTTAGTTTTATGTGCAATTCCCGGAAATTGGCACCTACATAGATCACATACAATGACGAGCCTGTGTTTCCGCTCAATCATCAGAGCGCATCAAAAACCTATAACCAAATACTATCTCTCTGGGTATGTATTTTTTGTCTTTTCACCTTGTTTGAACATTAATTTTAATTTAAAGTTCATTTAACTGGGTTCTAATATGGTTTTTATGGAACCAATCATGCATATAATAAACAATAAAAAATCTAGGTAGTGTAAAAAGACACGGTCATCTGTTATAATTAATGTTTTGTTGTTAGTTTTTTTTTTTGGTGAGATATCTAGAGATCCATTTATAATTAGATTTTTTTGTCACTAATTGGCATTGAAAATTACCTAATTAGCACCAACAACTATCCAGTAAAACCAAGTGATTGTCAATGAAGTCATATATGTATGTATATGAGTCACTGGCGTTAATAGCACCCTTCAAAAATTTCCAAGAAATTCTCATTGGCCTAGTCATTGAGGGTAGTGATAGAATTATAAGATTTTCCCGACCTATTTTTCATAGACCTTAAAAAAAAAGCTTTAAGGTCTCGAAAGTTGCGTGACAACAAAGGTTCTTTGCAAAAAAAAGGAAGTGGCCGTCATATGATTGAATGCCACCAAAAGGGAGTTTTTCCTTTTATTTTCTATTGTAAAACTCGATTTTGTTGAATGTTTTAAGCAAATAGCCTTCGTTAATGACTGGTCTATATGGGTCAGTTTTTATTTGGCTGCGGTGATTTCGTTTCTTTACTTACATTACTTAAAAACAGAATAGTAATAATTCTTTTAGCTTATGAATCCTTTGTTATTGGTTCGTGTTTAAATCAAATTAAACAAATCAGAAGAAGTAACACAATCGCTTCTGTCTCTTCCTAATAATAGCCGCTTACCATGATTTCAACCCTTAAATTAGGGTCAATCTTTCTTGGAAATCACCGTACACGCTATATCTTAACCCACATCTGAAACACCTTTTAATAATGAATCATTAAACGTTCGAAGGCGAATAGTAAATTTGAACTTTCTTGGAAGTCTGGCAAGTGAGAGTCATATTTAAGAATTTCAGTTTAATGTTATTTAGAAATTGTGGCCAAAATATTATGGTTATAAATTAGAAAGAAGACACGAAAGAATGAAGTTGCAACTAAAAATAAAATTAATAATTTGATGTTTAAATAGTAAGTATTAAGAATAACAAGTTGAAATTTATATTTTTTATCAGGAAACGATCAACATGAACTCTATGCTGCTTGGCATACGAAAAAGGAAAATAATTAAAAGTTTATGTTCTTTTTGTACTCGCAATTATNAAACTATTTGCAGTTCGAACGGTCAAAATAAGGAAAATTCAACTAACTTTTACTTTCAAATAATCGACACTAGTAGTCTATAGTCATTAGCGAATATGAGTGTTCTACCTTTTAGGTGGGCATCAAACCAAAACCGAAGGAAAAATGAACAACATAGAAATTTCCGGCCGAGCTGTATTGTTTTCTATTAAAAATTCAATAACTCTTGTGTTATAATTTAGCAAAAAATTTAAAAAAATTTAAAAAACAAATCAAATAAAATTAGATATTTTATAAAAACCAAACTTTATATTTATAACAAATATCTCTAAAGTTATGATTTTAATTGAAAAATTGAAAAAGCACTAAATACTATAACAATTTTAAATTGTTTTCTTACCTTGTTCATCAAACAAATTTATTTAAATAACAATTAATAAAATATAGAATAAAACTCTTCTCGTTCTGTTCGAGACCAACAAAGTGTAACAACGTTCTGGACTTCGCGCGCCGCGACAATATTGAACACGGCCGAAGTAAATGACCCTTATTTTACCTTCCCTGCGAATTTGGGGGGACTAAGAAACGAACACACACTCACGTATATACAGGTGAATCGAATGCACCTCAATGAGGAAGGGGTAAAATGGGGGAGTGATTTGCTTATGTTAGCTTTAGGGCTTTGTACAATCGCTATGAAGAAATGTTTTATTTATTATGCAGCATGATGGTAAAAATAAACGATGAGTAGAAAATATTATGTATTTAAAAATGGTTCGTAATGGAAAAAATTCATGCATATGCGAGGAAATTCGCTTAAGAAATAAAAATTATATGCAGCATATCAATGAGCTGTTTATTAAGGCTTTTCATGATTATAGATAAAGTTTAATCAGAAAAATTCACTCATTTGCGGCGTTTTTGAAGATCGATGTTTCGTTGACCTGTAAATTAATACATATTACATATATCAATTTGGTTAAAGACGTACATAGCACCAAAATAAACTCTGCTATTAGGTTATTCACACCTGTTTTACACAATTCAGGTGACTATATAAAATTTACAAATTATGTCAAATTCTATTAATTAGTATTTAATATGGAAAAATTATGTTCCAGGACTGTTCAATGAAAACTTGTTTGTTGAATGTAACTGACTTCAATGCTGCATTTTTTTCTACAAATTTGCATTGAAGCGGGACGTATATGTTAATATTAGGTACTTCTTTAATAAATAATTTATGAATGTTAAACGAATTTTTATTGAATAGGCCTCGTAGTTATATAAAATTTTCCTTTATAAATCTGGCTTTAAACATTTTCCAAGTGGCCAATTCAATTTAATAGAGGAATTGTTTCTAACAAGACTCGCTCTTATTAAACCACTTAGAAATTTATTGGCTTTAAAGAAACATTGTACGTCTCTATCACTATATGCATACATATATTAGTTTTATGAGGAAATAATTTTCTTAAGAAATAGTGTTGGACTGATAAATAATTATTCAATTTTGATTTAAGAATTTTATTAAATAATCTACATGTATTCTTAGATAGCCAAGGTATTTCATAGTCCCAAGTCAGTTTTTCAACGTCACTTATGTAAATAAAGCATCTAACCTCACTTTAGAAATGAAAATATGTCATAATTTTTGAGATACGTAATCATAAACATCATTTTTTATTTTTCTAATCATATTAATCATTTATTATTAATATATGATATTAATATTGTTTCTATAACTATGACATCTTCTCCTGTATATAATTTAAGTAACTTTATTAAAACGAAACCTCCCCTAATAGTTTTCTTAATATGTTTGGTCGCCTTGGCAGCTTCAACCTTTTATTTTGCCTTTGATATTCAACGAAATGAACCAGTTACTAATAGAGATAAAGAACGTGTAAGGAATAAAATGAATTATTAACGAGAAGGTATTTCTATAAATACAAACTTCTTGTAGGATTGGGTTCGTTTGTTAAGACATTTTAATCAATTGGACACCTGTATAAATTCTTACACTTGGAATGACGAAATTAATTTGCTTGAGAAAGAATCCAGTAGAAAAAATGAAATTTCAGTATTTAGTAAAGTAAGAATCGAAAATGCAACAATTTTAAGTGGCTTCTTTGAAGTCCATGGTACTCTAACCCTGCAAGGTAAGAGAGAATTTAGGTTATTTAGTAACAAACTCGAAAAGCTATGAATTATTGTTATTATTAGGCTGGTATTCGACTGATTGTGCAGAAGCAGACCAACAACCAGAAAATATGGAAATATTTTTCCATATTCCTCCTTTCAATGCTTCATTGAATAATACAATAGATGTATGTGCGACAATTAAGGGATCGGCAAAGTACTTACCGTTTGTTAAGGACTCTTTATGTATTCCTACAGACCCACCTAACAAGCTCAATGTCAGTTCTAAGGTAAACTAAAGTCTGATATTCTAAAATGAAAACCAGTAAAGGGTAATGTTAAAATTACTTATTACAGAGTCAAAAAGGATATTTAAAGTCGAAGTCTCCTAAAATGAAAGATAGTACTTTTTGTGAGAATGGAGAGTATGGGCAGCTAACATTTAATTTAAAACGACCTAAAGCAGAGTATTTAAACGATGTAAGTTGCATTTAGTGAGATGGGGTAGGTGTACATTTTAAGATTTTTTTTAAACATTTTAGGATGTACGAACGCGAATCTATGTTCACTTAATATGGTGCAGCTATTTTTTGGTATTTGTCATTTTCGGCATTTTACTATTTTCCATAATTAAGAAGTCCAATTATTTGGAAAAAAAGGAACAAGTTGAGAGGTTGCTTTAATTATAACATACATATATGTATATGTAATTTTAAAAGAATTGTGATATAAATATTTTTGATATATCATTATTTTTGTTACGATTTCCTAGAAAACCTACTAAAATTTACAACAGAAAAAAACATACACATTTTTTAGAAAAAAGGGGGCAAAATAAAATTATGTTATTAACAGTCCTTTAGAAAAATATTTCTTCCAACTTTTTATAACAAATCTTCTTCCGATATATTTTTTAAAAGTACTTTTCAATTTTGAGTCTGCCTCGTATTTACCATCCATATACCATTAACGAATTAGTTTGCGTAATCTTGTTTGGTCCAATTATTGTTACATTTATGACTTGACCCTATATGAGACAGATAACGATTTGAAGAAATATGCTATCACCACAATTATATAGTGTTTCTTTAGTTGGTTTTTGCGTATATTGTTTTTACTGTTAATTTTAGTTACGAACGATGTTTACGTGAATTTTTAGCAAAATGCATTTTATGTTAAATGTTTTAAGTGGCGCAATAACATTTACCACCCTTGGTATTGTAGTTTCGGTAGGTTAATTACTGCTTTTTTTATGATATATCTCTGAACTATGGCATTTTTTAAGATTTATACTCCCAATGATACATACAGCACTCCGAGAGCCTATACAAATGGCATAAAAATTAAGTCTTCTCATTATAAAACTTTAACAGAGCCATACTATCATTCAAACTACAGTAAAGTTTATGTGCATAACAAGAATTATACTTCGAGTCTCTTAGATGATAGTTCAACCAATGGGTGAGATTCAACATTCAGTATTATTGCAATTATTAATTCAATTTTTCTTATCAGTCAGTCCTCTTATCAAGCTTCTGAAGTGCATCCAGTTTATATTTCCCAAGAAAAAAAAGAGAAAATTAAAAATGTTCTCAAAGAACACAATACTAATGTTGTAGAAAAAGACACTTTAAATAGTAGAGTTGTTTATAAGCGAAAAATCGAGAAGAATAAAAATATTGAGGTTTTCAATAGGTACACGTAATGCAAAATTCGTTACTCTTTTCAGAAACAAATATGCATACATATTTCAGATGTCCTCAAGGAGCTACAGGTCAATTTGTTTATGAAGCTGCTTGTAACCAATATTTAGACTGTTGGAATGGTAGAGGTGGACCAAGAAATTGTGCTCCAGGAACTCTGTTCAATCCTAAAACATTAGAATGCGATTTTCCAGATAAAGTTGATTGTTTAACAGGTAAATTTTACTTAGTTTATTTAATATTATTTTGTTAACAATAATAACGTTTTAGGCTTGTCAGGTAATTCGTTATCTTTACAAAGATCGGCAAAACTCCAGAATTTCCAACAGGCCAAATGTCCAGACGATTTTAGCGGTCTTATACCCAACTATACCGATTGTTCCAAGTTTATTCAGTGCAACAGTGGCATTCAAACTCCACGTGACTGTCCTCCAGGAACTCTGTTTGATACAAATCTAAATGTATGCAACCATGACAGAGAAGTCACTTGCTTTTCAAGTGAGCGTAATTCAAAATCTAAGGTCAAAGAGCAATATGGTGGCAGTACCGATGTTTCCGGGATTCGTAGTCAAGCTTATATGGTACAAACAAATCAACAAAGTAGACGGCAGTTTTGGGGTCAATACAATCTAGGTCAAGATGCAACAAATTATGGAGTTAAACAAACAGCTCATGGATATCCTACAAGCAATTGTGATCCCACAAATCCATATTGTGATTCTGGAAGTTACGTTATATCGGGAAATAATATTTATAATAACAAGAAGACACAGAATTCACCACCAAACACTCAGCCAATTCATGGTCAACATGGAACTGCTTATGTGGAATATGTTATGTGCAACCCCAGCGTAGAGGATTGTGTAACATTTCAACAAGGCACTTACATGTTGGGACCGAAAGGAGCCCTTTGTGATCCAGCCAGCCAACAATGTGGACGTGGAACTGTCTATACTCCAAGCACAAGAACCCCTCAGACAACTAATCGAAAACAGAACCCTGGAACCTACTTTATTAAATACGTAATATGCGATACGTCTCAAGCGGATTGTTCTTTATTCCAAAAAGGCGTTGTGGAAGCAGCCTATGGTTCTTCTGGTGTGATAATTGTAAATCCAGACAATATAAGTGATAACTCTGAAGGAAAATTCTCTCGTTGCGATCCACAAAATTGTAGAAGTCCTCAATATTTTAGTTCCGGGCAAAATTGCAGGTGTGATCCAGTCAATAGTGGTTATCATGAAAGCCAAGCGCCTTGCAATCCACTCAGTCAAGATTGTTCTCAAAGAAATACAAATTCAGACAATAGTTTTCAACAATGGGGCGCAAGTCAACCTTGTAATCCACGATATCAGGATTGTACCCATGTCGGTACAAATCCAAGCAATGGTTTTCAGCAAGCTTGCAATCCTTTATATCAAGACTGTTCTCATAGAAACATAAACCACAATAGTGGTGCCCAACCTACTGGAATAAGACAATCTTGTAATCCACTCTATCAGAATTGTCATGATCAAGCTTCAAAGGGTTACGATCAAAGACCCGCAAATCGTCAAAATACGCATATAGCAAGTACAACTAACTATAAAAAAGTGTGTCCTTCAGGAGATGAAAATTGTTATCAAAAAAATAATAGTCCCAAATGTCCTTCTAGATTTCAAGGCATCACCAAACATCCTACTAACTGTAAAAAGTTCTTAAATTGTGCTAATGGGATCACATACATTCAAGACTGTGCTCCAGGTACATTATTCAATCCAATTTTAAATATATGCGATTTTCCTTACAATGTTGATTGTAAGGATGATGAGGAAGTTACAACGTTAGGGTACCCTCAAGGTAATTGGGGTTCAGAAACCACGCAGCAAAACTCCAACACCCAGCAAGGTAAAGGTTGTTATACTTTTATTTAATGACACGTAATAATCCAATTCGGAATCAGGACATTATCCAAATCCTGATTATAACAGACCTTTTGAATATAATCAACAATATTATGGGAATTCTTATGGAGGTGGTCAATCTTATGGAAATTGCCAGAATCATGAATGTAAAAGTAACACTCAACATCAAGGAGTACAATACAATAATTGCAGAGGATTTCAATGTTTATTTAATTCCTCTGGACATAATAATGGATATGGCGGATGTAAGGGTTCCGCATGCAGAAACGATAATAGTATGTATTCTTTTTCTAAAACCAATGAAATACTATATTAATGAATATTTAGGCAACTCGCAACAAGAAAATATTCATTACGGAGACTACAATTTCCATTCCACAAGCACAATACCAAGTGTTATACCTCTAACAAGACCGACAAATTATGATTCTGCGAGAAATCGGGGTTGGTTTTCATAGTAATATATTTTTTGGTATAAACTTTATTATTTCAGACCAAAATGGTTGCTTTGGTTATCAATGCAGAACAACCCCAACTAGTAGACTCTTTAATGGACAACAACAAAGCTACAATTACCCGTCGACCACAACAACTGAAACAAGCAGATGGCCACAACAATATGGAGTGTCTCATCAACAGAGTAAGTTTCCGCCATTTTTTCAATACATGTGTTGAATATAGTTGTAGTAGGCCCATCAACTGTTACTGACGAAAGTCCTCATATAATGAAAATTCCACATAGGCCCAACCAACATAGAGTGCAACCCATTAATAAACAAGACCGAGTCACTTCAGGAGGCTTCAACAATAAAAAATCAGTGGATTATATTGATATTTTTGATCCGAATGAGTCCCGAAATATAGCTTATGCCACTACAACTAAAAAATCTGTTAAATCTCAAGAGAAACAAATTTGGCCACCACCATACTCTGATATTGCTACGACTGACGTTAATGCAGATTATGTGTTCGAATATGAAGATGGCGAACCCGTTACTTTGGCTCCAGAAAATATCCATGTGGAAAAAAAGAAGAAATCCCGATGCAGTGATACTGATTTTATGTGTAGTAAAAGAAGTTGTGTATCCAAGAATTTCGTTTGTGACAATGTAGAGGTATATTTAAATTCTAAATCACCTAAGATTGTTTAGTTTGATCTGTAGAGTTTTAAATTCAAATGATAATTTTCAGGATTGTAGTGATGGAAAAGATGAAAAATATTGCCAGAATTATTTGGATGAGTTTAAAGCTTATAATAATTCTAGGCTAGATGTTTTGGAAAAACAAAGATGGGATAATGTTACTTATGCGACATGCGCTCTGCTTTGTATGGACAATCAAAAGTTTGAGTGTAAATCATTCAACTACAGGTATTTAAATAAAAAAAGGTGCCTTCTTAAGATACTTCTATTGTCCATGTGCGCAACAATAATTTTAAAGGTCTTTATAATTCTTTTCATTTTTATAGAAAAATAGATAAAGCTTGCTTCTTGACAAACGAGAATATTGGCTCAAGTGGAGGTTTAAAAGAATACCATCCCTGCGATTATTATGAAAGAAAATCAACTAGTTTGGATTGTTCTGAAATGCACAAATGTCCAAATGGAAAATGTTTAACTTCAGATCAAGTTTGCGATGGGTACTAGTTTCATAATACTAATTTATCAATGTTTTGTTTAATCAAAAACTCATTCAGATATGATGATTGCGGCGATAGAGCTGATGAGAAAGATTGTCGAGCTTCAGACTTCGGATATAGCGTTAAACTAGCTGGTGCAGAAGGGTCTAATGAAGGACGTATTGAAGTAACTGGTAAATTTCAAGTTGTTAGACAAATAGCATTTTTTTGGAATTGCCAATTTTTTAGTATTCAGTAAAACTGGTTATATTTGCGATGATCAGTTTACTATTACGGATGCTGAAATCTTATGTAAGGAATTAGGATTTGAATTAGGAGCGCTGGAAGTAAAAGGTTTCTTGCAATGACGCCTCTGTGGAGCAATACATTAACTTGCTTTTTATATTATAGGAAATTCATATTATGCAAAAGATTTACGAGAAAATCACACTCTTTATATGATGGACGACATAGAATGTTTAGGAAATGAGACCAGTATCATGCACTGCGATTTTGCCGGATGGGGTATTCATAATTGTGCAGACGGAGAAGTAAGGGACCAACATAATTTATATATGAATACTTAACATTTAAACAGATTGCAGGTGTTGTATGCAAAACTTATCAAGAGACATGCAGTGAAGATTATTGGAAATGTGACTCGGGCAACGAATGCGTACGCATGCCATTTTTATGCGATGGTTACGATGACTGTACGGACAATTCAGATGAAGCAAGTCATCATTGTGATGTACGTACTAAAATTTCGTGAAATCATGTTTAACTTTGAAAAAACATATTTGTAGGCTCCAACTAGCTTTAGACTGATTAATGGAACTAATCCTAGAGAGGGAAGATTAGAAATTAGACATAACGATATTTGGGGTTCAGTTTGCGATGATGATTTCAATGAAGATGCTGCAAAAATTGTGTGCCGCTCCCTGGGCTATACGGGTTCAGCGTTTGTTAAAAAAGATGGATTTTTTGGACAGAGTAATGGGCCTATATGGTTGGATCAGGTTTCATGCAAAGGAAATGAAAGCAATTTGGAACAGTGTGCCCATTGGGATTGGGGAAAGCATAATTGTGACCATTCAGAAGATGTAGGTGTAGTGTGCAGTAATAATATTGAAATAGAACCTAAGAGGACGTTGAATAACTACAATAAGAATGTTGCTAGCACTGCAACAGTTTCGGATTTAGGTTTGATTTTTAATGCATGATTACTAATACCATGTAAAATTTGTTAAAATACTAAATAGAAACAAATGATTCCTCTGTGGCGATAACCAGTTGTGGATACAGAAAAGATAACATTTTCATTGATAGTGATGCTGTTCATTTTAGAGTTCTTCAAGGGTCAGTAGCTACTCCTGGAGAGTATCCTTGGCAGGTAGAGTACTTTTTCCTAATTAAAAAATTATTTCTACGAAAGCAACTTCTAGGCAGCTTTAAAAATTAAAGGTGAATACAAGTCGGCACATTGGTGTGGTGCCGTAGTTATAGCTTCCAAATGGGTTCTTACTGCTGCTCATTGCTTAGAAGGTTTTCCCAAGGGTGCCTATGTGATAGTAGCTGGTGAATATGATATTGATGAAAACGAAGGTAATTTTTTCACACTTGTATTATTTAATAAAGTATTTTAATCTGTATTCATAGGCACTGAACAGCAAGCTTATATTGAGGAATATTATATACATGAAGATTTTAGAAAGGGACACAAAATGGCTAACGATATAGCAATGGTTTTGTTAAAAGGTAAAGGATTCAAATTGACTCAGGACATTCAGCCAATATGCCTACCAAGGGAAAATGCGAATTATGAAAGAGATTTGAATTGCACCATATCTGGATTTGGTACGATAGAAACTGGAAGGACTGGTAATAAATATTTTCTTTAACGAATGCTTGAATAATAGTTATAAACCTCTAGTGTATTCTCATAAACTAAGAGCTGCATGGATCCCAGTTCAGAAAATCGATGTGTGTAAAATGGCCCACATTTATGGTGAAAACATTGGTGAAGGTATGATTTGTGCAGGTGATTTAACTGGAGGCGTAGATGCTTGCGATGGTGATAGTGGCGGACCTTTAGCCTGTCTGGATGAAGGTCAAGTAGTTGAATACGGAATTACAGTTTTAGTTCAAAAATCTTAATTTTCAGGAGTTTTCACTTTGTATGGTATTACTTCATGGGGACAGCGGTGTGGATATGCAAATAAGCCTGGAGTATACGTTAAGGTGTCCTATTATAAAAAGTGGATAGAAAATATTATGAAATTACATTCGTAAAATGTTGAAAGAAACATGATTTTTCTTTTAATTTAAAATGTGTCTTTGTATTGTTTGGTGCCTTATATTAGACCAATTTGTACTGTAAGAACTACAAATAGCCATTAGTAGTAATGTACGAATCAACAGCAACTGTGGTGTATACAACCCGTTATACATACAAAATATCAAATGTCATTTGTCAAAAACTTCGTTGACTGGTGTCTTTAAATGACGTCAGTAGTATTTTTGTTATTAAAAATTCGTCATCCTCTTGTTATTAAGATAGTTTTTATTAAATTATTATTCAAATAAGAAAAAAATGTCTATTCCTATATTACAAGCAGATGCCAAACGGGCAATGCAACAACTGACAGATTTATCCAACGAGGAATTAGATCAAATCTTAAACAATGATGATAAACTTGACGAGATTATTGCAAATATAGAAAATGTAAGTATCTAAATTCAATTTTCTCAATTGACGTTATATTTTGCATATTTGTAGTCTTATCTTAAGGAAATAGATGATGATAAGCAAAATATTATAGCCGAAAATAATTCACTTGCTGAAAGTAACCTGTTAAAAGAACCAGAATTAGTAGAAGGTAGGGAAAAACTAAAATCTTTATATGAAGAAATTGAACAACTAACAAAGACAATTGATGAAAAGACTGCAGAATTAAGTAAGACTAAATTAAAATTTGTCTTCATTTATCTTTTATTAAACTGCGCTCTTAGGACAAAAAGGAGGAGATATTTCAGTAGAAACAGCCTTGGCACTCCTACAAACAGCTGCCAGCGAAATGGAAGAGGAATCGGATCAGACTGCAAAAAAATTTTTGGATAATGAAATCGAGCTTGACACGTTCCTAGATGAATTTCAAGTAAAACGTAAACTCATGCATACCAGATTAGTTAAAGCAGACAAATTGGCAAAAATACTCCAAAGAGGAGACCCTTCTTTGGGTATTGGATTGCCCAGTAATATAAATGCTCCGCCAGTCAGTTTAAACAAGGGCTATTTCCCTTGGAGCCCCAATCAGCCAGTGTCTCCTCCAGTTGGAGGAGTGCCATATCCAACGGGTCCTTTGCATATGCCTATGCCACCTGGAATGAGTTACTATCAAAATCATTATTGAGATCCAATAGTTTCCCTGCCATTTAAATTTGAACTGTTCATTACTCGAAAGGTTAGTTGTTATTAAAATACTTTGAATTTATACATATTTATATGTTTGGTCAACGTAAGTAAGAAATTACAGTTGATATAATTGTTGTACAGGGTATCTCAACTTCTTTGTGTTTATGTGGCTGTCCACCTTTCAGCAGAAAAAGATACGGGTTACATCCCACACTTTCAACTTTTTGAGTAATTAGCACAGTATCGCAATAATTGTACTCACATCAGTAAATATACAAGCAAATCCTAAAATATAATGAATTTGATACACACTGTACATGTATTAGTTTAAGAAAATTCTTACACCTTCACTTATAATAAATTTTATTTATAGAAACAATAAGAATAAATATATCTGTTATAATTAATTTATTTAGTTTATTTTATCACTTGTAATTTTCCCTATTCTTCATTTATAATGTGGAATATTGTTAAGCTGCAGGCTATTTCTTTTTTGACTCAAAACCTTTCTCTTTTGGTAAATCTAGGTTCTTTAATTTTACATAAATCAGCCAGTAATATAATAATAAAGCTAAAAAATGACTTTTAGAACTGCAGTACTTCAAATAACTAAGAAAAAAAGTACAAATAAAAAGCAAATGAAATAAAATTAAATTTGGTCTAAAACTAAAAATACAAATTTACATTTAAAATGTTTTTGTGTATGTGAAATTTCATATCACAATAGGGCAGATTTTGTTTATACACGTATGTATGGTATCGGATTAAATGAGACAATTAATTAATATAGTTTTTTTCCATTTCAACTCTATATAAAGGGATCCATAAATGATCAACATATTTATCAGATTTAATTTCAATGATAACTGAATAACGTTATTTCACCGTAACAGACCAATAATGAATTAATAATTTACTATCACTTAACTTTAAAATGTTGTCAGAACGCTAGCTAATGACAAAAAGACAACAGACTAGTTGATTGGTTATAGGCACCTCAAGGGGCATTATTTCTCCATTGGTATTACAAATACCAGCTTGTAATTATATTATTTAGAAACATTGTTCTTTTTTCAAATGATAATATATTAAAAAATGCTTCTAATTTTCTCCGATGCCATAGAAGAATAGAAAAATTGAATTAAGCAAGAAACTAGTTATTCGTTATTTACTATATCTGGAGGCTCTACCTTATCATTGTAAGATTCATACAAATATTTTAAATACATACACACAATAACAACAAGAATTCCTCCCAAAGATATCGATTCCTGTAAATTTGTTTGTTTTCTTTCATTATTTAAATTCTCTATAAAACGTTTTCTTTCTTTCACGTCTTGAGACATTCTCACTCGTTCCGCATAATGGATTCGTGACCATTCATCAAAATCGTAAATCGGTTGACGACCGACTGTTGGAGGTCTAGTCCGTTTTTCACGCGATTTATAAAAATCCTGTAATGGGTCTTTTGGACTTTTGTCATACACTATAGTGTGACCCATAAAACCTGAAATTGAATATTTCCATAAAGCATGAATTAAGTTGGAAAAAGATATTTGTCCTGTACCTTTATCATATAGTCGTCTCGTCCGGACATTACCTAAAATTTCATACGCCTCTGAGATGTCCCTAAACTTTTGCGAATGTTGATCTTGTTGTTCCACTGTAATACCTTGATTTTTGTCAGGATGATATACTTTTGACAACTTATAATATGCATCTTTTATGTCGGACTGTGTAGCGTTTTTTGTCAGACCCAAAGAATTGTAGTGATTTTTCTGAGTACTGATTGAAGAACAGGAAAGCTTTCTTACTTGAGTCAATGCAAATGTCGATAGCTTGTAGTTCATGTTCCAGTAAAAACCCGTATTGACATTCACCGTAAAAGATAAAATATTACAGTCTGAAGTACTAGGTATTTCGCTTCAATAAAATGGCATTACTTAAACAAAAATAAACATAATATATCAGACAAATTTAAAAATGATATTATGCAATGCTGTCATAAAAATCCTGACAAACATGGACATAACCTCAATTTAAAAATCTAACCTAACAATTTTTTCTTAAAATTGAAGTACTACAGATTTATATTAGGTTCGATGAATACCTGTAGTCAAAATCATGTACAATTATCAGATTATATTAAAATTACCCATAAGAAATTGCGAGAAGAAGCTGAACTGATTGGGTTTGAAGAGGCATGGAAAAAACATTGTGAGAATAGGAATAATTTGAAGCAATATGCAAGTGCAATGCAAGAACTAGCTAGAAATCATTGGGAAAAGAATTTATCCAAAAATAATAAAGTTGTATTAAGAACTGATTGGATATATAGGACATGTATGGAGTATTTTAACAATCTTTTGAAATACCGTGAAAAAGAACTAAACATTTTGTTAAAAAATCATCAATGCTTTAAAGCAGAAGAGCAAGAAGACCTGTTAATTGTACCTTCTCAAGGATTAAAATATAAAGTATTGGACGTTGGAAGTTGTTATAATCCTTTTACAGAGTACGAAAAATTTGATGTTATTGCAATTGACATTGCCCCTGCCAATGAAAGTGTATTAATATGTGACTTTCTAAATGTGAATATTGATGACACAACTGTAATCGATAACAAAACTATCAAACAAATAGCAAAAAACCATTTTCACATAGTGGTATTCAGTTTGCTACTTGAATATCTACCAAGTCCATTGCAAAGACTAAAGTGCTGCTTAAATGCCTATGAAGTATTAAAATCTGAAGGACTTTTAGCAATTATTTCTCCAGATTCAAAACATGTGGGATCTAATTCAAAAATATTTAAGTCCTGGCAATATGTCCTGTCTAATCATGGTTTTATTCGAATTAAATATGAAAAACTACCTTATTTGCATTGTATGCTGTTTCGGAAAGTGCCAAACAAATTTGTTGCAAAGAGATGGGCAGAAATGCATGAGGGACAGGAATTTTTTTAAAGAAATTTTTATTCCACAAGACTTTTCAACAGAAAAAAATGAGTTTAAGTGTAGAACAACGAGAAAATACTTTAAATGGTTGGGATGAACATACCTTTTTGAAATATGTGGATTCCAATTTTTTTGAATAAATTGTTATTTTGTTATTTGATTTGGTATTATTTTTATTGGATTTGCGAAATTTCATTGTTTGACTAATCCTATAAAACACTTATTTTATTATGTATGGTTGTTTATATATTTTTTATATTTATATTTGTAACCAGTTGTCAGTTTACGTGATTACAGTTGGTTGCAGTGATTTCACATTGTCAATTTTTTGACGTTCAATTATTTTAGGTGTTGTTTTTTTAAAACTTCTTTTTCCGTTTTTAATTAATAATATTTAATAAATAAATTTCTGTTTTTGTTATTTGAGATAATATTAATTTGTGGTTTACCTAAAGTCATTAAAAAAATCCATTGTTAGTTTAAATATTAAGAGTTTGACGAACAATTATATTTTGGAATTTTGTGCCTTTTTACTTATAAAACCTCAATTTTTGAATGAAAGGTAAAAATAAATTCCTTAAAATATCAATCTATTCTAAAAATTCTCATTTCAGATGTCTGCCTTTAGAAAATGTCGAACAATATTAGTAGGCTTGGGAACCACCATATCAGGAGTAGCCAGTTTTTACTACTTTAGTTCGGACAAACATATAGCGTTTAACTCGTGGACCTCAAATTATGAACCGTCTCCCTGTGCTAGATGGGACGACAATTGGGACCAGTAAGTTTGTATTTTCAAATATTAAGGAACTAACATTTTAAAATATATATTTTAACAGTCGAGCCCCACAATATATTCGTAACAAAAAACGAAACTATCTCAAAAAGATGAAAACAATAACGAAAATATTGAAAAGTACACCCCGAGAGTTTGTAGACATTTAATTTTAATTAGACATGGACAGTATAATTTGGATGGACAAGTGGATGAAGAACGTTATCTTACAAAATTAGGTGCGTGAAATAGTAAATATTTAGTTTAAACTGTGATGTTAATGAATCAAGTCTTTTAGGAAGACTTCAGGCTGAATATACGGGACAAAGATTACATGATCTTGGAATGCCATATACAGATATGGTGAAATCTACAATGACCAGAGCACAAGAAACTGGCACTATTATTTCCCAATTTTTGCCTAACGTAATCTCCATGACAATTTCGTTTTTTTATGTTAATATTTTATTTTTGTAGGTTCCTGTTCGTCATTGTGATTTGCTAAGAGAGGGAGCACCTATTCCTCCTGAACCACCCCTAGGTTCTTACAGACCTGAAAGACATGTAAGATTTTTTTCTTTTATTTTTCGAAAGTATTTATGTTAATGTCTTTTTTTAAGAAGTTCTTCGAAGATGGAGCGAGAATTGAGGCTGCATTTAGAAGGTATTTTCATAGAGCTGATCCTAGCCAAAAGGAAGATTCTTATCATCTTGTTGTTTGTCATGCAAACGTTATTCGGTATTTGGTTTGTAGGTACATATGTGTTGAAATTATAAGTTAGACATTTGTTAAAACAATTAATTGTTTTAGAGCATTGCAAATACCAGCAGAAGCCTGGCTCCGTATATCTTTAAACCATGCCAGTATTACTTGGATCACTATAACGCCGGGTGGCAGATGTGTTTTACGGACTTTGGGTGATTCGGGCTTTATGCCACCAAATGCAATTACTTCTTCGTGAAATGGCAATTTTTTAATATATTAAAGATTTAAGCTTAACAATAAAAAAAATATATACTATATTCAATTCGTAACTAATTTGTTCTAATCAGCTCCCTGTGAAACAATATGTCTTTCTTCATGAGATTGCATGTGATCTTTTCGTTTAAACTTCAGGCCGCATACTTTACAAACAAAGGTGTATTCTAAACAATGAATCATAAGGTGTTTAATGTAAAGAGATTTATATCCTTTGGGGCATATTCTTTTTAAACATACAGGACAGTCTTTCCGATTCTCCATATTAAAATATTGTTCAAGTTCTTTCTTTGGCAATAGTATTTTTTCCGATTTATGCACCTCTCTTTTGTGGCGCAAAACATCAATTGGATCATTAAAAAGTTGATGGCAGATTCTAAAAAATTATGGGCAAATTAATATTAAAAAATTCAATGATCAATATCTATACTAACTTGCATGTCTTGTCTTTGATTTCTTGTTCCTTTTTTTTCTTTTCTAGTTTTTCTAATTTAAGTTTTTCATCTTCTTCATCGTAAAAGTCGAAAACTGACAATTCATTTGGCTCCTCTTGTGGTTTGGTTTCTACATATGTTATTTTTTTGTACATTTTTTCACTATGCTGAACTATATTTATAATTTTCTTCTCATACGTAACACTAGTTTTATTTGTTTCTTCTTCAATTTTTAATAATTTTTTTAAAGGTTTCTTTAATTTTTTCACGTCAAGTGTGGGTTTATTTTTTAAAGTGTATTTAGTTTTGAGATTTTTCCTATTAATATTGTTTCCATACTGTTTGATGATGTTTCTGGACTCAGGTAAATCTACTTGTATGTTGTTTTCCCCTGCACAAAAAAACTGTCATTATTTCCTATAAATAAATCTATATAATGACAGTACCAATTTCCACACTTTTTTCAGAAAAACTGTTTATATCAACTGGATTAAGAACAACAAGTTCTTTTTACTATTGCCTTCATTTCCGTAACAGTTTATTTCTATTAAAGTTGATTCCCTGTCTGTAGAGGGTTTTGAATTGACACAATTTATATTTGAAGAATCCATTGAACTTACTTTTTCAATTTTATCCTCATTTGAGCTTTCTGAATTATTATAGAAGCCTGAAATAAATGCATATTATGTTCCGTTACATATACTTATATTGGTTTATTTAAATACCCAAATCTTCCATAATACTTGGATCGTCTACAGGTTTAGTTCTGCTATCTTCAATTGATGAAGCAAATATTGATTCATTACTTTTACATTGTTCCATAATACTGCTACTTTTGATATTAAAATCCATAATGAATAAGTTATACACGTGTTTTAAAATCCAAATTACAAATAGAAAAGTTAGGTTTTTATACAAATATTGTAATTTCTTAATTTAGGATGCCTTTTGTTTTGGCCTTAAGCGGTATAGAGCTTAATGTGACTCAAAAACAAAGAATAAAAAATAAATACAATAATATTATTTTTTTAAACAAAAAAATGACAGCGATAAACTTCAATTTTGACAATCTAGAAATACAACCAACAATACACCAGTTAGTTGGAGTATTACTGGTTGCGTTAATGTTAAATCTAATTTATATAAAAATTATCATTGTTAATTAATTAATAAATAATATAAACTAAAATTAAAAATTGAAAATGAGAAAAACATTAAATTAATGAAAAAAATCATATATTCATAATGGTTGCTAAGGAAATAATATGGTATTTTTGTTTGTATTGAATACAATTGCCGATTTCTACAACTAATTTTTTGACATTTTATTAACTTTTTACAATTATGAATAAAACCAGTCGTTGTAATATACCACGCCCGTGGTAAGTAACCAAACGATATGTATATATATATATAAATACAATTTCTGGCTTCAAACTTTTATATTTGAAAAAGTCCTGCTCCAAAACGACTTCTAACTTCTTCCAATTGGATATTGCGAAATGACTCTTCTAATATCAATGCTATACTACATCCAAATGAATCCACCGTTCCATTACTGAAATTCAACGAGAAAACGAGAGGAGACGTTATAGTTAAGAAAATAATTAATCGAACAAAGTGTTATTGCCGTTGTAAAAGCAAGAAATTAACGAAACCAACGCTTTTTCAACGTCCGAAATCTTGCATTATTTGCGATTGTTTTGAAGACAAATCGACGAGCGAGTGCCATTGCGAAGATGATGATTATGATCAAGAAAGCAGTCCTGAATCTTTAATTTTTCAGAGTACGGGAAATTGAAAGGGCGGGTGCCAGCAGGAGTTGCACTGAAATATTCAGAACATAGGAAAAAATACGAGGACTATCTTCGTATGAGGGAACAAGAATTGCAAAAGAAAATTCGAATATACGATTCGAGCAGTGGATCCAGAGTGGAGAAATTGGGTTTTGGAGATGGAAAAGTGAATACGATTTTAGGTGATTAAAATTTATTTTTTAATTTCGCCTTTTTTGAGATTTAAAAATGTTTAGGACCTCACAACATAGGAACGACAACATCTCTTTTCAATTCAGGTTTCCAAAGTTTAAAATCACACAATGGTAATCATGAAAAATATGGTTCTGATGGCGTGTCCACAGACCAGTATCCAGCTTATTCCGAACAGTCCATTCCAAATTTCAGACAGGAACATTATTTTGAAACTCACGACATTGGAAAATATAATAAAATATCTGGTACAGGTAAAACTGAAGTTGAAGAACATACAGTAGAAATGTTTTTCAGGGGAATCCTCTAAAGAACACGCTTGTGTTCACCAATTTATCCTCGACAACAAACAGCTTCCCGAAGCTTTAAATAAAGACATATTCGGAAGAAGCTTATGTAAGATATGCAATAAACCAATGGAAGGTTCCTCGTTGAATTTAAGCTCCGGGTTATTTGACGGGTAAATATCCTGGCCATTCTTTTCGTTGAAATAACCGGTCGATTTTTTCAGAGACCGATTGAGTAAATATAAGATAACCAACTATGCCAATATGGAAAAGAAGAGATTGTATACGACAACTGTAAATTTGGGAAAAGGAAAGTCGAAAATAGAATTACTATTGACACCTAGCGATGTAAAAAGGTTGAGTAGTTACATTTGTAAAACTAAGAAGCCAGTCTATCGAAATAGCTTAGCTTTGAGGCATCAAAAACTGAGTGTTGTTTGAAGAATATTTTTTTTTATGTATTCTTGTATATTTATGTTTCTTTATATGTCTTCTACCTAAAATTTTCATTTATGTACTGATTTTGCAATAATTTTTTAATAAAGTTATACATTTTTGATGTATATGTACGAGCCGTTTTATGTATGTAATCAATTTTTCGAGAAAAATAAATTAGAAAAACTAACAAATTCTAAAATTAAGATTGTAACAAGCGGTAAACTTTATGATAGGCCTCAAATTTACGCGCTTCTTGTTTATTATTTCAAGTCAAACCCAAAAATAATGTTTAAATTTACCAGTTTTGCTAGATTTAACTTAAAAATTATTGTGTTTTATGGCAGGTTAATTGCAGCAGGAAAGGAGCTACGTGAATAATCGCGAAGAAATTTTAATTGCAAAGCAAACTTTTTTTTCTAACAGAAAAACAACGTTCTAGGGTTTCTTTTAAGGAATAAAATACGATTGAGAATGTAGGTATGAATAAAAAAAATGTGTACCGCAAACATATTTATTTATAAATAAACGAATGTCGAAATGGTCTAGTCTAACTATAAAACCTAAAAATGATCTTATTTTCAAAGAGAATGTAGGAATTCCGTACGAAACTTGCGAGTATAAAAGCTAGATGTTCCTCAAAGGCTTTTGGTACAGTTGTCTAAATAATTCAATCACTATCTTGGAAATGCTCAAAAGAATATCACCAAAACATAAATGTTTATTTAATGAAAATGTTTCTTTGTGCGTGTAGGCATTCTAACAGATTAATAGTCATTCATTCACATGATAATAATGTCATTAACTGGATTTGACATCAATGGGAAACTATAAAAGAGCAAATGGAATATCTAAAATTAGACAGGAAAATGTTCTCTTCTCCCTGACCGAGCAGCAGATCTTTATATCCGCACGTTTAGTGCATCCACAGCGTTCTTCCAGATTAGATTATTATCTGGAAGACGATAAATCGACGTGTGTGGCTTGTCACCAAAATTAAATCCTGATATCTCTATCGTCTGTTCATTTTAGTGTTTTCAATGATTTTATTCGTAATAATATTCTATATTTAGTTTAACATGTTTACAATTAAGTACTTTTTTGTTGTCACTCAACATTTCATTGATCAGATTAAATGTTATCAGTTTTGAATTTTCTCGTTTAACAAGGTTTCAAGTTTGTTGTATGCATGAGAGGTGGATGGAGACGTACTGAATCTGGAGGTCACGAATTCTTCTTAGAATACGGTAATACATATTTATATTTTTATTATTATTTTCATTTCAATTAATGCATCCTGTTTAGTTATCGGCCAATGATTATTCATATTCAGAAATCATGTTGTAGAGCAATTTTCTTACATGACATGTTTACAAAACATATACATCGTACAAAAATAGACTTTAGACAAAAATTTTCATAACTCTTTTGTTTATTGTTTCAGCAAAATAATTTTTTTTTCTGGTTAAACTCATGTTAAACAAACAATGAAAATTGATAGGTTACACTAAAGAACGTTGCTTATTATTCTTTTCTCTCGTTAAAATGTTCTTCACCTCATTTATTCATCAATTTTATAGAAAAACTCAACGGAATGGGATGTATCGAATTCGCAGCTACCGTAGGAAGTGTAATTCTTCTAATAGTTACTCTACCTTTTTCTCTCTTTTGGTGTTTCAAGGTAAGTTTTTCCACATCATTTTACAATTTAGCTTTAGTTTTTAATGTTTTAGGTTGTTCAAGAATATGAAAGAGCAGTTATTTTTCGTTTGGGTCGATTACGAAGAGGAGGTGCGAGAGGCCCAGGTATTTTTTTCATTCTTCCCTGCATCGACAGTTATTGCAAAGTGGATTTGAGGACGGTGTCATTTGATGTTCCTCCACAAGAGGTATTAATCTTCCTTTGAATTTCGTACATAATTCGGAAAGGAATAGTAATAATATTTTACGAGAACAAAAAATTAATGGACTAACGTCATGTAAAGTGGTGTGTTATTAGTGTTCAAATTGTTTTTTCAGTTTTAATGAGTTTGTTTAAGAAGTCAAATTTTACGTCTAAAATATAACTATCGTGCATACAGAAGTGTTTCAAAATCAATGTTTTTCCAGGCCTTAACTAAGGATTCTGTTACTGTAACAGTGGACGCAGTCGTATATTATCGCATCGAAGATCCATTAAATGCAGTGGTTAAAGTCACGAATTACAGGTTAAAACTTGAGTACAAAAAAGGATCTTAACTTTAAAGTTATTAATTTAAGCAATTCCACGAGACTTCTTGCCATGACCACTTTGAGAAACATCCTAGGCACTAGGAATTTGGCTGAAATACTCTCAGACCGAGAAGCGATTTCTCATGCAATGCAATGTTCATTGGACGTAGCCACCGATCCTTGGGGAGTTAAAGTGGAAAGAGTTGAAATGTGAGCGTTAAAAATACATTAAAAATATTATTTTCTATATGGAATTTTAGCAAAGACGTGAGTTTACCTCAACAGTTGCAAAGAGCTATGGCAGCTGAAGCTGAAGCTTCGCGCGAAGCTAGAGCTAAAGTAATTGCAGCTGAAGGGGAAATGAAGGCTTCCAGAGCTTTAAAAGAAGCTTCCGACGTTATTCAACAAAGTCCTGCAGCGTTGCAAGTGAGATTAAAGTTTTTTTTGTTCAATTAATTATTTAAAATGTGGTATTTTTTAGCTGAGGTATTTGCAGACATTGAACAATATTTCAGCAGAGAAGAATTCGACTATAGTATTTCCACTTCCTATAGATTTGGTCAGTTATTTTATCAATTTAAAGGGTGGATCTTCGACTGCTTCTCAAGTTATTTAATATTCTGATCTATGTTAACACATACCTTTGTAAGTTTCAGTAACTGAGCAATGACTTAGAAAATTGTTCAAAATATACGAACACTTTCCATGTAATATTTTTAAGCTTAAGGTTGTCTAGCTTGAAAAATAGAAACATCTTCGTTTCGGCTTAACGGGGTCTCGTTATGGGGCGTTTCTCTTTAAAAACTTCATTACATCGCCTCTAAAAGCTAAAAAGATAATAAGTTACGATCCCTCCGGTCTCATATATTTACCAAGATGACGGGGTAGTTCTTGTGGTTTCTTATATGACTTATTGCCGTCTGGATGTTTCAGTTCTTCCAACAATTTTGTTTTAATGTGGAAATTTCGCGAAAGGCTAATTTTACTGGTAGGTATGTTAATGTTTTTACATCGAGATACGCATTTCAGCATGAAAAAAAGGGGGCCCCAATTTTGCATATAGAATGGAAAAAAGTGTGCGTAATATTTTATTGCTTATGGGAAAATAAAAAGGGCGTGAGCTACAATCTAAGTGTTCGTCCGGGAATTACTCGATTATTTATTTGCAACAACTGAGATAATTTATTTCCTTTTTGTTAGAGGTCACGATTTTTTTCCGAGACAGTTTTTGATTTATTCTATTTATGGGGTGAGTCTAAATAATTTATAAAAAAAAATCAAAGGAAAACAAAACTGAATTTATTTTGTTTTCGAAAAATATTCAGACAAATTTCATGGGTGAGCACGTTGTAAGATGAATAGATAGAAATAGAGTAAAGGTAAAAAAAAAGAGGAGAATTTTAAAGCGAAAATTTTTATTACACGACACATTTTTTCATATTTTTACTTGTTTTCTTATAGGGAAAAACATTTCTCGGAAAATCAAGTACCTACATAATCAGGAAAAAAGGTCAAGCAGAAACTTTAGCAAACAATTCAAATTTCATTGAAAAAATAACTGAGCTCATTTATTAAAGTCGGTCTCTTCCAAGATGAAATACTAAAGTTCAAAGGAAAAATGATCATTTTTTGCTCTTTGTAACATTTTTTTAATGTTATTTCCAAAAATTCTAAAGTACAGCGGTCGACTACCCATATCACGCGTGCCACCACTTGGCATGCGGAAGGTTTATGTAGCAGTAAAAAAGATGATGAATTGTAAAAAAAGACCGA
>JABRWK010000548.1:0-12884 GCA_013372445.1 Hypothenemus hampei | reverse complement strand
CTAAAAAACTATAAGACTATAGTCATCTTAAATGCGCCACACTGCATGAAATCAAGTAGCTGTATCTCAAAAACTAGAGCTGCTAGAAAAAAAATCGTATCATTTCCGAAATCAGCGTGCTAAACTTCATCGAAAACAGTAAAAAAATCTGAGGCAAAAAAAAAATTAATTTGTAAACTAGTGTAATGAAAAAAAAAAATTTTTAACTTTTTATATTTTTTTTCTAATAGTTAACAAACCCGATGGTATATCGACATGTTTTTGTTACTATAACAAATAAAAGCAATGAATATTTGATGTTGTAAATAAATATTATTAAATTGGCACCTTGTGCAGTAAACTTTGAAGTCTTCTAACTCCTTAAACAACTGAAATCGAACATATGTTTATATGAAGTTTTTTCTTAAAATTATTTCACAATTCATCTATCACAGCTTGATCCTGAGCTAATAAATCACCCTGTATAAGAATTAAACAAAATTATGAAAAAATCGATGTACCGTAAATTCTCTAAATAAATCCCAGCAACTTTAATTTTTTTAATGCATAATGCAAAATATTTATAATTCTATTCTATAATACTTATTTACTCTTTGTGTGACGAACATAATTAAAAAATCTATGAATTCTCAAATTACAAGATCTATCACAGGTCGCAAATTTTTAGGCATTTTAGAAGTCACATCGGAAGGAATTTTTTAAATTATAGACATCGATAATCAAAAAAATTAATTATCACTTTTGAATTACAATCTTTCTACGTCATATTTTTGTGTCTAATATATTTAAAAATCATTATTTCTTCAATTGAAAAGAAAAGCGGATAAAGGTGCTATACCGAAAAATATATATTTTGGAATAAACGTCTTTAAAGATTTTTTAACGTATATTTTTCTTTTTGGCATGAAAAGTGATTTTAAGCACTCAAAAAATAATAATAATTATTATTATTATTATTCCTATAACTTTTTTCTTCATTTAAGTTGGATTTTATTTATATATAACTTCAACTATTTGTATTTGAAAAACTAATAATAAAAATACGGTAAACCCACTTCAATTATAAATATAACTATAAGATAAATAGGGCATTCTAGTTAAACGGACTGTGACCTTAATTTGATTCTTACCTTTATATCCCTTATTAACGAATATCAGAAGATTTTTCAGATTAAATCAGTTTCCGTCAGAAAATGTACTATTTTAAGTTTTTTTTTTAATTTATAAAGATCGTACGCTAAAAAACCTTTATTTGAAATGAGAAATTCGGTCGTTTTAGTAATATTTCTTTAAAGAAGTTAAAATCAAGGATTAATTGTGGAGATTAGTAGTTTGACCTAAAAATACAAAAATAAAAGAAAAAGAGAAAATTGTAATAAGATCTTATTTATTAATGTAATATATTAATGAATAAGAATCATATGGTATTACTTCAGGAAAATGTTAATATCAAAAACACCCTTAAACTTTTAAAAGGTTCATACTCAAAAATAATTAGATTTCTATTTTTTTGTGGTCTCAAATTTCTTTTAAACAAATCAACCAAAGATTAAAAACACACTTTTTTCTACATATAATATAGACACTCTGTACCAAGAAAATTAAGCGACTTTTTTCGACTTATGTTTACATAAACAAATTTTATTAATTTTAAAAGTTCTATCGGGTGTTAAAAAATCTGAATACCCTTTTTGTGCGTGTGTGTGGTTGTTTGTGTGGCTATGCTCTTAATGGTTAACGTCGATTAGCCAATTTTATAGCAAATTATTTATATTTCAAAGATAGAATTGAAATATTTTATGCAGCTAGTAGTTTGTTATCCGAAAATTTAAAAAACAACTAAGAAATGTTCAATTCAATATTCATATACATGAATATAGCCTTGTATTTTTATTATCTTTAAAAATGTATAAATAATTTCTGATATAAATACCGTAAAGTCGATATTTTAAGGTATCTAACATAGGTAAAGTGTTTAGACTGCTGCCCACTATTATTATTTAAACAAAGTGAGATTATCATATTTAACTTCTTAGTCAAATACGGTAATTTCTCTCTTAGCAGTGATCGAAAAATATTATTTCAAGTAGAAATTCATTATAAATACCGAGTTTAAAGTCGAAATTCGATTTTGATATTTTTCTTTGCTAATTTTTAAAATTAGTTTTAATTATTGTTTGTTTTCATAATGTGCTAATAAAAATAAAAACACATATTATAATTAAAGCATGAATTTAGTACAAGATATGAACTTTTTATTAAAAATCTCTAATTACGTATGTTAAAAATAATATTTTGAACATTTTTTTTCAAATAATTTTCCCAGATGGTAGGTATGTACACTACCGTTCATAAGTATTTGCCCACCTAGAAAAAAAATTCTGTTATCCGTAATTTTTGAGCGATTTTGTTCAAATTTTATATAATGAAAATTCAAGTCAACACTCAGTTTACGTAGTCGAGCAATTTATGAAAANTTCATTTTCAGAGTGCCTTTTCGGGTCTTAAAAAAACTTTGTTTTGGAAACTATTTTTGTGTGGTGGAAATTTTTCAATAAGATTTTAATAATCGTGTAGGGTAGATTTTTTTACATACATATGTAAACTGAGTGTTGACTTGAATTTTCATTATATAAAATTTGAACAAAATCGCTCAAAAATTACGGATAACAGAATTTTTTTTCTAGGTGGGCAAATACTTATGAACGGTAGTGTAGCTACTTTGCCTGCACTAGGTATTTTAAAAGATACACTTTATAAAGCTTTATATTTTGTTCATCCTCGAAAATAAGAAAAATTACTATATAAAAGTACTACAATCTGTAAATGTATATTTGTTTATTATAACATTTTACCAATAGCTGATCCAATGACTTAATGTAAATTTGAATATTTTTCTTTAACTCTTTTTTTATTGTAAGTTATTTTAGTTGCATTTAATATTATTTGAGATACCTATTAGTTAGAGCCTAGATACAAATATATTTATGTAAAAGTATGGCGCTAAATGATCTGACCACATAAAAATCCAATATGGCGCCCTGCCGTTGTTACTTTGTTAAAATATGTTCTATAGGTATTTCTACAACATTTTTTTTACATTTATTTTTGCTGTATTTTGTGTTAGTCACAAACTTTATTGTAATCATAAAAAACTTTTGAAAAAATTACTTTTTCCCTCATCTTACATAAAAAGTGCTCGATACTTTTAGTTTTTTACATTGTTCATACATTTAACCAATATGAAGTTGCTGGGTATAATTTAGAACTAGCAACGCTACTTTTCTGTTTAATATTATGTAATATTTTTTTATATTAAACGTACAAATTCATTTAAAGTCGTTTCAATAAATACTGTAAGGAGGTGATCATTATAAACACCATTGGATTCGAATGACGGCAACAGGACATTTATGTGGTCATTTTTTTTTGGCAATTAAAGGCAGTTTATTACCTATTTATTCTTTAATCTTAGAGCAAACATACGATGATGTTGTACCTGATACAACAAAAATTCAACAAATTATAAATATAAAATAGAAATATTTGATTATTTTTAATGTTTAAAGTTGGAATTCGATATCAATTGTATATAATCGTAAATTATCTTCTGCAATTCAATGAGATTTTCTTATTGTTAGATTTGGACAGGTGCTTTATAAAATATGAAGATTCAAGTATTTACATGCATAGTAACACAAATATATTTTTTTATTTTTTTCTTCACTAATGTGCTTTCAAATTAGAAATAATAATTTTCATTGCATTGTTCAAAATGCAAATACTTGTCTTCTCAAACGTCTTCTTTTTAAAAGTATATATTATTTATATAAGATGCTTATAATATTATTCTTATTAATCAAACGAATATGAGAGCACCTTTACTAATATCGTACACCAATTTGTAACGTTTCAATTATTTTGCCAATTAAGAAAGTGATAACGATGTCAGATTTTTTAATTAATAAATGAATAAAGCGACATTAATATTACTGTTTTATTTTTGCCAATTTCTAAATAAAAAAAATCATTCGTAATTAAAACTACATAATTTAACATTCAAACATAAGCATTTTGCTTTATTGTATACCCTAAAAAAATATAAATAAATCAAATATTACAATACAAAAATCTATTTTTTTCTAATTTACATTATTTGTACACAACATAAAATACCTTAATAAAAATTGAAAGTTAAATTTTAGCTTCTAAATATGGATTTTGTTATTCAATTAATTACAACGTGTTTTTAATATACGGGTTTTAGTTTTGGGGAATTTCCAGGCAATGTGTATTTTAATAGTTAATTTCTTATCTAAGTTCAACTACTAAATATTTATTGTTTATTTACAGAACGACTTGATTATTTATTATTAATCTAAAAGCTGGTAATCATCATTATAAAGACTCCTTTGAAACAAGATATTACTCCTAAATGGTAATTAAAATTTTATGCAAAAAAATGGTTAAATGGATGAAAATCAATCGATTTTTTTACTTATGCATTAAGAATTCTTAAGGTAATAATTTCTAAACGTTTACTACCAATTATTTTAAATAAATCGTGGATTGATAATTTATAAATAAATAATACCTATACAATGCAACATTATTCCATAATAGTTCTGTAAGAAAATGCTAATCTGTCAGCAAATACAGGATGTTTTAAAGAGTGTATTGTTGCTAGAATTTATATTTTTAATCAGCGCAAACAGCGCAACTTCAAATGGCAACATTATGTAATCGTGATATTTCATATGTATATCAAGCTATTAACATTGTATCATGCGAATGGTATATGACACAGGATGTTAAACAGCTTTAATTAAGAGGTTGCGAGATTCAAATTTATTTGTTTTTTTTTAATATTTCGGAGTTCTCTGCCATAAAAATATGCAATCGAGAACCCAACAATAAATAATTCCTTCCATAAGTCTTGTTTAATACCAACATTTTGTGTGAGTTTGCGTATAAGAAAAATTAAAATTATAAATCAAATACCAAGCTGCATGTATCTTTTTATACATAAATTTCTTTGTAGTATCAGTTTCATTATCTTTTTTTTCAGTTATACCTTGTACGTTTTCCACATTTTTTTCAAAGTTATTTATACTTCTAATACGTCTAATTATTAAAAAAAAAACTACTGAAATACAAGTATCTCAGACGCTGTCCTACAATGTGCTATGTACTACTGAGGATTGAACGAAACACATGAACCATCGAGATTAGTGGGGAAATTTAATTTTTTTTCTGTAAAACAATAAAATCATTAATTCATCCCAAGCCTATTTAATTATATTAATAAAAACTCTACCCAATTTCTAATATTTTTATTTTCAAAATGGTAATTCTTTGGTTTTTAATGAATTTTTTTATTAATAGCAAATATTTCTTTAATCGTGTAAATGCCTACTGAAAACATTTAAACTTTGAACTTTTTCACTGTATTCATCCAAATTTCATCCATCATTTGCTCAGTAAAAGATTTGACTTGCTTACGGTCTGAATCCATTCCATGAACTTATCTCGACGTCTTTACTTCCAGACAATATAAAAAGTTGTTGGAAAGTACTTTGAGCAAAATTTATTTAAAAAAGTTACTTTTCAAATATTAAATATTTTATGCATATGCCATTTTAAGGCAAACTGTATTAATGTTCGTATTTTGTATTTCATTCAATCAATAACTAATTAATCAAAACAATAAAGATCATATATGCAAAAGGCAAGTAGCAAAAATAAAATATATGCACTAATATATATGTTTATAGTATAACTAATCTTTAGACAAATGCAAATATTTTGGTCAATTTTGTTTTATTACTAAGTAAATTATTTTTCTATCTAAAATACAAAATTTTTTACAATGATTTAAAAAGATTAGATTTCTTACAGCATTTTCACTATTCAAAGTAGATTTTCAGTTGTGTTTTTTTTTTGTTTAATTAAACAGAAATAAACATTAAATGATAGTTACTAATGTAATTAGTTTCATAAAACATCTTTACTCACGTGCTACATACAAAGTTTTTTCTATGAGCGGCATTTTAAGGGAATAAATAGCTGAGGAGCTCCCTACTAAAACTTGATAAATTCATAATCGTAAAATTGATTTTTTTCTGATTTCTAGTACATAATCTGCATTCCTACACTGTATCAAAATATTATCAACAATAACTTATTACAACCCAGTATAAAAGAAATCCAAGGTTTTGTTTCTGAAACAAAACTTGATATATCCATTTATCGTTTCCCGTTGAATATGGTAAAACTAAGACAAAACTCAATAAATCCTACCGCATGTTTTTCAAATTTTATCATTGTCACATTTAAAATTCTTTATCTCATAAAACTAAATAAATCCAAACTTTCACACCAACACTCAATATCTCCGACATGATTTTTTTAATAACACAGCAGGAATAAATCATAATATTTCAAGATTATGGTATACTTCTAAATATAGACCCAAGGATTGATATTATAGCATAATAGTAAAATTTCAGAAAATAGTATTTTTTTAAAATGTTACTTTTTTGCGTGTTCTTAAAATGAATTTATCACGTTTTGGTAGGGAGCTCCTCAGCTCTATTTAATATTAGACAGTTTTTAAGCCTCACAAACGACCTTTATTTTAAGCATGCGAATTGAAAATCAAATAACATTTTCCTCTAATAAGGGTTAAAGAAATACGCTATTTGGGTAAATATAAACTTATAAAAAAATAATTGGGTAAAAATTATAGGGATAAGGTTACAGCCATGTTGCCAGATTTAATTTGGTAACAAAAATTCAAAAGACAATTAAAAAACAGAATAAGAGTAACACAATTAAACTATAATATGTAACAAGTATATTTTTAACATAAAATATATAAGTATATTAAAAACGCTGTATTCAATGTCACCTGGCAACGCTGTATACATGTCAAAATATATTCAATTCGTTATTAGAATGATTTCAAAAACTCAAAACGTTATTAAAATAAATCTTATTATTTTATAAATATGCATACTCAAAATAACGCTGTTCTTATTAAAGTTAAATTCCTGCTTATATTTAAGAGGCTTAAAAACTCTTTATTAAAATAAAATTTATTTACAATTTTAAATAATCTTGATAACTTAATTGAGAAATATCACAATGATACTATCAAATTTATCAGGACGATACAATGCTAGTACGGTCTTAGGTTAACTTTTGACATCGTTTGTGATATTTTATAGTCACCTAAAGAAAAAAAATTAAATAAGTCTGTATCGTCATATTATTTGTAAAAATATGACATTATTCACTCATAAAATTCGTTTGTATGTTGAAAAGTTGTTACATGTAAAAGTCGTGCGAAAACGTTTTATTGGTTGATGTTTATTGTATTCTAGTTTCGATTGGGCATGAAACTCTCAATTTCGCCTCGAAAATTATTATTTTAAATTAGATTACCACTTTACTACTGAATTATATAACCATGAGGTACATAAAAAACGTTGAATTCGATATCGTTCTGAAGAGGATAATCCATTGTTGACCAATTTCTATTTTTGTTATGCAAATAAACTCTCAAACACCTAATTTTTACAGTAGGCTTTAATGGCACTTTGGCAGTTACCTAGCTCAGTCTAACATAGACACTGTGTCAGTTGGGAAATGAAGTTCCGGGTGGAACTCGATGTGTTGGTAACACACTTTAAGTGTGTTAACCTATGAAAATGATAAAACACAGCCAATTTTGAACAAAAAGGGTTCAACGTTTTAAAGGCAAGCTATAGAGTAATAAAGTGTAATCTAAAACAAGAACTAATTAATATAAATGAGGAGTGCTTATCAACCAGTCAAGCAGGGTTTCAATTCTGCTCTCGGTCACCTTTTTTCCATTTTTTTATTTTAAAAATAAATAGTTGAAAAGGTAGAATTTTATTTTTAACTAATTATATCATTTTTAATATACAGGGTGAATGTTAAGTAATGGGACACAGAGCAATGACCACTTTTTGATGTAAAAATATTGCCATTCAGTTACATTTATGTTATACAGAAAATTAATAATAGCAGAGATATAGCGTGGTAAAATTGTTTTTTACTTTTTTCTTCATAACTCTTTTTTTTATATGCGAAATTTTAATAAATGGTTCATTTAGTTCTTAAGGGGGTATTCTAGTCTAGAGATAGAAATTTCTGGCTTATTTTCGAAAACAATAAAATAAAAAGAAAAACATTTTCGGTATTCAGTTTTTTATAGTGCGTTTATTGACATTTCGAGAATATACAAAAAATTTTGATACAAAACAATTGAAAATTGAGGGAGTGGGGAGCTGTCAAACATGGCGGTTCAAAAAAAACGGGGTGAGCTGGTTGGCATGATTGCAACCCTTCTGGTCATCGGAGACAAAATCTAAAAATACATTTATAATCAGTAGGAATGTCTTTATCGTCCCTACCATGGAGAAAAAAAAATTAAATTTAACAAAATGGCGGCTGTTTGAAAATTTTTTTCTTTTTTTAGCATTTTTTTTAGAAGTTCTTGATTTTTTAAATATAGTAAAACAAATTATTTTGAGCTAAAAATGGTAGGGACGATAGAGAGTCATATTCTGAAAGTCCCTACCAAATTTGAAGTCAATCGGTCCAGTAGAACTCAAGATATCATGCCAACCAGATCGAAAAATAGTTTCGAGAAAAACCTGGTTAAAAGTTTTGAACAAAAATTTGAAGATTGAAATTAAACTGAATATTTTTGAGTTTTTTGAGTGAAAAGAATTAAAAACAATACCTGGTTCAGGTATATGACCCCTAATAAACCGTTACGGGTGTATTTTCGTCACGCCGTATTAGTACCCATTTTGTCACCCTTTTCGGTACTAGTTTTAATTGGGGCATCAGGTAAATAGCAATAACTCCGTAAATAATTGGGATTTTAAAATTTCCTTTGGAGGATATATTCTTAAGGGTCCAAGGATGAAAAATATGCAAAAAAAATCGATTTTTTCAAAATTCTAGTCTAGAATACCCCCTTAATAATAAAGGGTAGCACCTACGTTACTTCGCATATATCGAAGGACCGGTAACTTTTTTGTTCAATTAAAAACATTTAATTTAATTTTACATTAAAAATGCATTTTTGACTATGTTTTTTAAATAAAAAAGATACTTTGTAAAAAAACACTAAAAATCGCCCTTTGGGAGAAATTCGCATTTGAAAATATGATGTTTTTTGTTTATTCCTATTAAAATTCCCATTTCTTCTACTTGTTCCTGTGTAATAACATTATTTTTTCGTATTGTTCCATTTAAATAATTTTGTTAGAAAGAAATATTTTAAAATAATTTAATACTAAAGTCGACCTTCTTCTATTAACTTATCTAAAACCTGCAGAAATGTCCATTACTTCATCAGGGTAATTATTTGTTTTTTTTTTTTGTTTTAAAATAGACTTAGTGATGAATCAAGTGAAGTTGAAGACGGAATGAGTTAAAAGCACTATACTATAATGAAATATCAAAGTTAATGTTAAAATGTGTGGTTGTTTATTTTTTAAATACGTTTGTATTATTTTTATGTTAAATTTATTTATTTTTTGAATTTTACAAAAATGGCCGAGAACAAGATCGAGCTCTGTTTGACTAGTTGACAAGCGTGCACACTGGCGGTAATTACCCGTTGTTTTATATTACCATTCATTAGCACATAATCTGCCCTTAACACTTTGAGCGGCTTTTTCTCAAAATCGGCTAGCTATTAAGCTTTAATATTTTCATAGCTAAAGATCCCTAAAGTGTATATGTTACGCCCAAACATCGAAATCGCTCAATGGGCGAAATAAATTATCACAATGCATTGTGATCTATCTTAGACGACCAAACATCGAAATCTTATAAAATTACGCTTTCTGATTGTTTTTCTGACCACAATGTGTGGTGAACAATAAAATAACAACCACGATGCATTTTGGACTAATTGTGGATGCTCTCAGATGATTGAGGATATGACTCTCTACCAAATACACCACAGTCACCGCAAGTAGTTTTTTTTAAGTGGAACCATAGGACAAATGGCACATTAAATTGAAGATTTTTCAAAACTGCATTTATAAAAGTTATTTCCCTAACATCCTGTATTATTTAGTACCCTATATGGGATGTTGGGAAAATCACTTACGTAAATTTAACCAACGATTAAAGACGTAATTTCCAATAGAAAAGGTCCTTTCAACATGTATCAAAAACAAAATAGTTTTTGTAAAAAAAATCTTTAATATTTTAATTTTTAATTATTTGCATTTTTTTCTCAAAACTTACAATTGATAAATTTCAATCTAATTACACCACTAAAATGTAGTTTTGAAAGATTTTCAATTTGAGGTGCCACTTAACCATTCCATCCATTTAAAAAAATTACTTGGGATAGCTGTGGTGCATTTGGTAGAGGGTCATATCCTCAATCATCTGAGAGCGTTCACAATTAGTCCAAAATACATCTTGATTGTTATTTTATTATACACAACACATTGTGGTCAGAAAAACAGCCAGAAAGTGTAATTTTATTAGATTTCGGTGTTTGGTCGTCTAAGATAGCCCACAACACGTTGTGGTACTTTATTTCACTCATTGAGCGATTTCGGTGTTCGCGAGTAATATATAAACTACTAACATACCGAATTCCACATCGAACTTTATTTTCTCTACTAACATAGTCGCCCTGTAAGTAAAACTAGCACAAAGATATGATTTTCTGATATTATACGTTATTATTGCAGTCTTAATTTATTTCTTGTTTGATGCCCCTACGTAAAACTATCCTCCAAAAAAATGTAAGAATCTCTTAGGTAAACATTTAATTTCTAAATAAAAAAATGAACTTGGAAGATTTACGTCCACTGTTTAATAATTTACATTTGCATTTGTCTTTATATTTAGTTTTTCTATAGCGAAATTAATAAAAAAATTTTGTGGGTTCGTTTTAATATTAAGAAGCAATTTCTACGGGTATAATAGTAGAAGTTTCATTAATGGAAGTTATATTTATAGATAATAGAGTTTAAAGGAATTGAAATTTTAGACAATTATTTTTATAAAAGGTTTTTTCATCGGTTCGCTAGGAATTCTAGTTTCTACCTTATTTTAACTATTATTATTACAATTTGTTTATAAATATACTTCTTGCTAAACGGAAAAGCATTATTAAAAATTATTTCTAATGCATTTTTCCATAAGTTTCAATAATTCGAAATACAACTTCAACCATTTCACTCAATTAAATTTCACTCAAAACGAAGTTTAATTTAAAACACTAACAATTTTTTTATCACTTCTATAAAAAAAATTGAAATGGCTCGGAGTCAATTCGAACACGCCACCATTTTACACATACCACTCTTTAATGTCTTTACTGTCGCGTTTCTTTTGTTTTTGTTGCATTTGCGAGCGGTCCCCATTCCTCAAAGCTCCATTCGAAGGATACTGTACCTGGCTTGCGGTACTCGATCCAGTATTACCCAATAATGCGGTACTTGCTCCTTGGGCATATTCTTTACCATCATCGATTTTAAAAGAGCGATCGTTTCTTGATTTGAACTTAAGTATAATAAGAATTACCAGGATAACGGCTATGAGAGCACCAGCAATTATACCGATAATCAACGCGACTACTTCTGAGGTTTCCGAATTGATCCGTTGAGTCGGAGGGATTTTATTATGATTGTAAATATTATTGGTGTGGTCTGGTGGCGAATAAACCACTGGAGGCATAGGATTGATTTCATTGGGAATGTCGGTAAATCTGTCAATGGAAGTAGTAATTACTGTAGTCGTGGTGGAAATGGCATCTGTGGAGACGAAAACCGTTGGAGTTTGAGCTTTTGTAGTATGTTGAATAGTCGTTGTTGAACCAAAACCAGTTTCGGTGGTACTAATATTACTATAACTACCAACAACATTGTGTTGTCCAAACGGAATTGTTTCCAAGAATTCTTTTTCAGTTCCTTCAATTGTTGCGTTTGCGATTTCGACTATCGTTGTGGAATCAGTTATTTCGGTTACAATTCCAGTTGTCTTACTCGTGCCAAATGGATCTTCAGTTATTTCACCCGATCCCGAACCATCTATGCAATCTTCATCATCGCATACTTTGTTACCCTCTCCATGTTTCTTCTTAGGCTTGACGACTGGAGGAGGATGAGTTGGTGGCACATAAACCGGAGTAATCAAATCGTCATCTCCTGAGCCAATTTCTGGAAGTGGTGGACATTCGTCTTCGTCGTCTCCATTACAACCTGATCCTGCCCCGCTGAAAATCAAATCGTCTTCTAAGCCAGGAAATCCAGAGGCTGGCGTCTGAAAGAAATACATCTTCATAATAGAATAATATTTTACTTCATAATAACGTGTGTACGGTGCCTTCAAAATTGATTGGAAACCGATTGATAGGAATTGGTTGGACTACTTATTTTGATAATTTTTGTGTTGGTCAAACTGAATATAAGTGTTTTGTCTCGTTTGGTCATTCTAATATTCAGACATATTTTTCTGAAAAAAAATGTCAATTGCATAGTAAACACTACTGACGACACGGTTTTTAGTTAGATTATAAGTGTTATGCTTGACTGTATTGGAGCATTTTTTTAAATCTGTTTAGAAGTTGTTCATTAAACACTTGGCAGCTTTGCCAGAATTACATTTGCACATTAACTAAATTTGTTCATATACCGAGGAGCCTGTGTGTTGTTCGGACAAATGTTTTTTCTTCTTTATATAAGAATTATTGAATAATTGCCATATAAACACTGTTCCTTTGCAAATATTTTATAATAAAATGTAAAAAAAATCTAACAATTTTTGGACACTCTTTTTCAACAAAATTTAACTTTTAAGTCGTTAACGTACAT
>JABRWK010000547.1:8201-21293 GCA_013372445.1 Hypothenemus hampei | reverse complement strand
ATATTCGGTCCTTATTTCGCATTTTCCTTTTTATAGTGGCGAAATTCCTGTCGCAGGGTAAAAAACTATGTCCTCTGATAGGGAAGTACTGGTGAATCACGCGAAATCGACCTGTACATGTCAATGCAAGAAGAAGTCGAACGAGGGTATGATTTCTGTTTTGCCCTCCACAGGAATCACTGAAGACATACAGTTCAGTTACATTTATGGGAAGGAATGAGTTTATGTAATGAAGGATAAATGTACAAACTTCATTCGGCCCTTTTTTGGCTACTCCTTCGTGGTATGTGTAGAGAACAGAGTTTTCATCATCAAGGCTGTTTACACAAAACACATTATGCCAAACTTTTCTGCAATAAAACATTTCTTGCACAGGTGTTTTTGGTAATGGCAGGTTTTGCATAAAATCAAACACAATTGCCCCTACGTTCTCTGATTTCTTACATAGTTCCTTCACTTCTCGAAGTTTGTTATAGAATTTTTTTGACCTTCTTTTGTGTACAAGCAGCTCGGCGACTGCCATCTTCTTTGCTGTATCATTGAGTGTTTTAGATTTAATTTTAGTATTAAGTTCCTCACACTGGCCACACACGTCGACCTGTGGTCGTCCAAAGCGATAATCAAAATTTTCATGAAAAAATTTGAGATAGTATTCGTATTTTACGATGTTCAGCAACTCAGGATACTTTTGTATAAAATAGTTGTGCATTGTGCGAACATTGAGCCCACTTTCAAGATACTGCACTTCTGTGGAGCCATAGTGTGTTGTTTTTTTTTCAAATGAACGAATATGTTCATCAATTTTTACCAAATGTTCTTGTGGAAGTACATGAGTCCTGTTGAAGTGTTTTCCCCTGTTGTCAATTGGTGATTTACCTTGAGATAAAAGACTAGTCAAACGGAATACAGCTTTAGAACTAATAGAATGCAATGAGCAAAATGCTTTCCGACAAACTTTGAAGCGCTTGGTATCAGACAGGACAAAAAATTTGTATGAACCACTGTTTTTCTTCTGCGGGCTTAATTTTTGTATTTTTACGTCCTTTCTCTCGATGAGACCGGATAAATATACGTCCGCTTCATTTTTGGGTCGACCATCATACAAATCTTTGATGATGTGCTGCTTTTGTCCAACAGAAAATTTATCTGTACATTTTTTCTTGCAATTGCATGCCCCACCTGCGGTTTTTCTAGACAGCCTAGCAATTTTTATCCTTTCTCTCTTCCACAAGTTCCGGTTTAAGGTCCCTTTCTTACGTTTCGGAGCTTGTGATTCATCTTCAAAATCGATATCCGAACACTAACGAAAAAAAGGAAAACACTTAGGACATCACAAAATTATAAGATGACAAAGACCACTTTTAGCTGAGAATTCTAGATGATGAAGCAACAAAAAAGAAATATTATTTTATTGTATTGATTACTTACCAGCTCATTATCCATGTTAAGAGTAAAGTATTACAATACAATACTAAAAATCGTAAATAACTTTCTGTTTCTGAGATGCACAGAACATAACAACTCACACTCACAACAAAGATTCCCTGACAACCTAACATACATTCCTTAACAACCAATCTTCATTTATCCTCAGCCTAGATGAGTTACGAAAATGAAGAAAAAAAACAATATTTTTAAAATAATACTCAACGCTATCTATTGAGTGGAATAAGGAAACGATTTTTCAATCGTTTCCTTTTTCCACTCAATAGTTTTCCGACTATCCGCTAACTCTTTTTTCCAATTCGAAAACATGTGCGCTCTTCTACCCATTCGATGGAGCTTGGTTTGAATAGTAAGAAACTACCTTCAACTCATTTTCTATAAAAAACTCAATCGTTACCTTTTTCCACTCAGTGATTCAATTGTAAATAAAAGTCGCTACTAAGAATCTTGCTAATTTCATGACCGGATTAAATCATTTCAATTGATTATTGATTAATGCAGTGAGTTGAAAAACAGGCAGGCGAAACAATTCCATATGTAACAGTATTAAGTCTACACATTGGAATTGGGATTTGGTCTTCAAAGAATAAGTTGTAAAGCAAATTGTTCTGGATTAATTAAAATCGGACGGTATATTTTAATTATATTATCCATTAATTTGTGTAAAGCAGTGGAGAGGAGGTCTTCCTAAATCCTAGAACCGACAGCTAATTTGTCATTTAATGACATAATACGTCGACAGCTAATATTATTAGCTGTCGGGAGGATCCGTTAGAAACTACTTTCAGTTTAGTAGTGGAACTTACATATTTAAAGACACAATGGTGTGGTAAATAGAAATACTTAGTCTTTATTAACCAAATTATCAGGATTATTTTTAGTCATATGACCAAGACTATTATATAGATCAAGAAAGTCATTATATACATAGTGTATCCACGGATAGATTTAACTATACTTGTAATTTTTTTACTGTTCATTTTAAGAAAAAAGTTATTCTTTATAAAAGATGTTGCTTTTTCTGAAGTGAACTACATATACAGTAGAATCCCGATTATCCGGACATTTGATTATCCGGATTATACATAGGTATATTACATATGTATTTTCTCAATAAAAATTTGATTCTATGTTAATATTGCTTTGATTTGACCATAAAATCGATTATCCAGACTACCCCTGGTACTAATTGTTCCGGATAACCGGGATTCTACTGTATTTAAAACTGCAAAGTAATATACAATGAAACAAAAATCGAAATAACTATTTTCCTTTCAGGTAAAATTTAATGTATAATTCAGTTAAATATTACCCAAACAGGATTATTAGAATGAAAAATTATGACCATATTAAAAGTTTTCTTCAGATCTATTTATTTTAATTAAAACGTTATTTGTGCGTTACATGTTGAGGCAGTTCCTGGGGTCAACTGCAACTCAACATACAGTTGGCTATTTGATTTCCAGTATGCCTAGAACAGTTGCTGAATGCATAAGACTACGCGGAGATGTAACGCATTATTATTTTTTTCTTTAGTAAATGTTATGCATTTGTTTTGCAAATATAATCAATTGTTTCCTTTTATGCAGTGAATATGTATACTTAATTTCAAAGTTTTGCCTCTACTTCTTCAGGATGGTTTATTTTTTTTTTTGGAAAGACAGTTTACGAACGAAAAAATTTGATTGTTATTGCCTTTGAAAATTGTTATTTTCAACCAAAATTCGATATGTAAACGAGTTTTTTAAAGTTTAAAAATCTGGATTTTTATTTTGTCAGTGTATCAAAGTCAAATCTTTTGGAGAAATCGTCAATACCGCTTAATTAACTGAAATGCACAAGACCAAAATTTTAATAATGATTGGATATGAATATAAGACACGTATGCAAACTGAAGTTATGCATTTATTCAGAGAAATATTTTGATTTATCACTCATATCATAATGAAGGTACTGTAAGTAAAAACAAGCATGAAAGAAAAAACAGTATTCATTGACAGACTGCTCTTAATGACAGTGTCGAAGTAAATGAATTATTATCTGTTCATGAAAATTCTAATATCTCTACCAGGCGGTTAGTTAAGCAGCTCCAAATTAGCAAGTGGCAAACCTCAAAAATTTGATTCTTCCAAACTAACGATCCTCCAGAAAATGACTGAAGATGATCCTGATAGAAGACTTCAGTTTTAAGAACAAATTATGGATCTACCAGACAGGATTGATCTAAACATAGAAAAAACTAACCGACTAAACTAAACCTTTTGTGATGAATTAATGTTTATGTTAAATGTTGAGGTAATCGACAAAATTGTCATTATCAGATGGACGAAAATCTATACTGGGCGAGGGAAGGTCACACTCGATGCTCACAAAAAATTCAAGTTTAGGAGATTGTGGGACATCAAGGTATAGGGCCAATATTCTTTAAAGAAATTCTCAACGGCTTATGATATTTAGAATCCTTATAGGAAGAACTAATACCGAATTTGGCTATTCTGTTTTCTGATCCTCTAGAAACTGATGTCCGTAACGAAACATCTGTCTTCAAGAATATGATGCGCCTTCCCGTTTCGCAAGGCCTGTCCGTGAGTATCTGAATGCTGTATTTCCAGGCAGATGGATAGGTGGAAAGAGACCCTTGAATTGTCACCAATATTTTCAAATTTCACTCCTTTGGAATATTTTATGAGGATACTTAAAAAGCAAAGTTTTTGAGACCAAACCGGCAAATGTTGAGGACTTGAAAGCACTAATCAGAAATAAATACAGATTAATTTCTACCGAAGTTATTCGAAATGTTCAAAACGAGTTTCAGACATGTTTAGGTTATTGCCAAATAGTGAATGAACAATATTTTGAGACTTTGAATAAAATAAAGAATTAAGTCGAATATATGTATTTAATTTTTCCTATTATTATATTTTTTTTAATATTTGTTAATCTTTGTTATCTTAATTGGCTAGAAATAAAAATTTTAAATTCAATAGTTATGTATAACTTTATATGCTTTTCAAAAATAGTCATCAAAATAAAGGGTTGCTATTTAAAAAATAATCGGTGACGTCATATCTCGAATTTGGAATAGACTGTATACCTACATTATTTTTGTATAAAAGAGATCACACCTTAAAATACTAATCGACGTGTTCGAGAATTTTTCTGAAAAAATGAGGCGTTTGATTTATTGAATTTATTCCAAGGTACAAACTCGCACTGTTTATACATGTACACGTCCCGCTTAAATTTATTTACCATTCAGGGGTTTATTTCAAAAAAACTCTCAAGGTCAATTTTCATTTTTTGCTGCGGTTTTTCCGATGGGAAAGGACTTGGCAGGTTTCTAACGGAAACTGGCTTTCGGTCAAATTTCTTCAAATTTTCAGAAATTATTATTTATTTTGTACTCAATAAAAGTCTTCATGTACACAATTTTGCTGATTTGTGATGCAGCAGGTACTGAACTACTGAATTGGCTGGGTATAGCTATATTGAAAGTACGTTCCAAGTGCCTTATACCAAAAACTTGGCAATTTATTAGTTTTAAGTTATTAGTGTGTGAGTGTTGCATCACAAACCAGCTAAACACCAATATCAATTGTCTACATGTATATTGAAGATAAGATGTATTAATGGTGAAATTTAGTATAAAACGATGTATCTGTGAGATACTATTTCAGTTGAAAGTACTTCCATCACGATTAGAAACTAGTCATTTTTCGAAGTTTTGTTCATAAAGATTTTTATTAAGAACAAAATAAAATAATTTCCAAAAATTTGAAGAAATTTGACCAAAAGTCATTTTCCACAAAAAATCTGCCAAGTCCTTTAGGTATACATGGTGAAAAGCAAATTATTACAATTATTTTCATTTTTTCAAATGAAAATACATATTTTTTATTTCGTCTTCGAATTCTGTCTCAAATTCTAAGTAGGTTTCGTGTAATATATTCTATACCTAATCTCAACAGTTATCGAGAAATTTACGATTGACATATAAATATCAATATATAGTTCAAACGGCGAGTCATGCCTCATGCGTCACCGATTTATAGTTCTAGTCAAAACGTGCTCTATGTTACCCTTTCAATATTTCGTATGTGTGAGATAAGACAATATTAAAATATCACATTTTCTAAGTTAAGTAATATGTTGTTGGAAAAGTCGCATTACTAAAAAAAGGGAATACTATAAAAAGAGAGTGAACTAAATTTTCAAGTTTCAATCTTTTGAGGTGAGGCAATAGTTTCAATCAAAATTTATAAAATTTCGTTATGACTTTTTTTCTCCCGTATTTTTAATTTTATATGAAATTGATGACGTTTAAATTATGATGAATGGGACATGGCTCATCATTTGAACTATGTTGATTTCTATATTGTCGGTAATATCCAATATCTATCGCATATTAGCAGTTTGTAAATACCCCGTATCTATAAAAGTAACAATTTTGACATTTTCCGGCTGTAGGTGTAATCCGCCAATTTACTTATTACATTAATTAATTTACAACTACTAACTAAATTTGCTTTTAAGAATTCGACTTCTAATAAAGCTAAAAAAAGTTTGGATTAGGCAATCTTCTTGAACGACTAAAATATTTACTTTTTTCTTCGTCCTGTAAAATCTTCAAAATGGATGTACTCGGCATTGCACCGTCACCGACGATATAGCAATCGTAAACTTCTGATCATAATATATTGATAAGCATATTTCAATTGTAAATTTCTCGGTAACTGTTGCAATTAGGTATAGGATATGCTATATGAAACATGCTTAGAATTTGAAGCAGAATTCAAAACCGAAACAAAAACCAGTTATTTTTATTTGAAAAAATGAAGTTTATTGTCATACTTGTTTATGGGTTACCCTGTATAAATAGCTTTACTATAAAAAAAACGGCAACCAAAAATAAAAATTGATTGAGTGTGTTTTTTTAAACAATTCCCTGAATTTTACGTGAATTTATGTGGAACTCTTAGCACTCATTGTCAGTGTATATTATAGTCGAGATCCTTGTAGCACCCTGTGACCATTTTTTGTTTGCAAATTATTAAAAATATCTACTAATGGGAACAAAATTTAGGAACGATAACGAACTTATAGCAGCTGTTAAAAGTTATTTTGCGGGCAAATCAAATGAGTTTTTTTGTGGATTAAAAAAAGAATTATTTTTAAATGGATTAAAGATATTATTATAATGACGTAATACCTGTATCCAAAAGCAAGGAGCTTATATTCAAAAATAAATTTCTGTTGTTATTGTAATTTTTTCTTTTCGTGAAAAGATTCATGGTCCAGGAAATGACGTCTGGTACATTTGGCTTTCATAGCCTTTTCACGGAGAATTTATTGTTCCAAGCTTTGTCAAGCAAATATTAATTTACAAAATACTTTCTGTCCGCACTAATGTATTAATTTATAAATTAAAAAATGTGCACTAAAAAAATACTGGTTTCATTAAATAGTTTATTGCTTTGTTGTAGCATTTCATAATGTCAAATAATTATTTTGATATCGTCGTTTTTATCTACAATGGTTGAAATTGTGGCAAGAGATGCAACACTGTCCTGTTTTTCAAGTGTCTTTTCAATGACCACAATATTATTGTTGAAAGTTTTTAACTTCTCAGCGATGAAATATCGAAGGTAAAGACAAGGTAGTCTAAAGCTGTTCTCGCTTGGTTCTTCATCTCTGAATACACCACGTGCTAATATAGAATTGGAACAACCAACTCCAACTAAAAGAATTACAGATGCAGATAGTGTTATCCAGTTACTCAATACCAAATCATCTAGTAATAAATAATTTTTAATATCCCATCAGTTTGTTACGTCATTCTAACCAGGTAAGAAATATTGGTCCAAAATTTCCCATATCCCTCTCCACACGCTAATCGTACCAATAAGTGCTATTATAACATAAACATTTTGTAAACAAAGTTTGGGTATTCTGGACAGCTTGCGGCTCAATTTGAGAATGAACAGTTGAATCAGAAATACAATTAGTATTATTGGATAACCTAAAATCTGAATGAAAATAAAATTAGTCAGAAATACCTCGAGACCAGCTACCAAACTCCAAAAGTCCGGAATTCCATTATTTTCAAAATAGAAATCCATGAAGGTCCAAACGCCTCTCCAAACCACTACTACCAAAGTGATTATAATTACAGTGGAAAATAGGCAATCTAACATGAAGAGTTTACTTTTTTTCTAGAAAAAAAAATCGTCATCAATTTTATGTTGCATCTTAAAATATCCGTTAAGTAGATATATATTATAGATTATTGATAACTTTTTATAACAGAGTATTACTAATAACTAATAAATTTAATTCTATGAAGTAATATTAAAATAAATATGCGTTGCAATTTGCACAAAAGCATGAAGCAACAAAGAATTAATACTGTAGATATCTTGATGCGAGGGTGTTGTGCTAAGTATGCGAGACAGGGAGAGGCATGTATTTTTTATTATTGTTATTATTATTACTTAATTTTTAAGAAGTCTTCTCTTATACATGTGATTCAGAAAAAGTCTGCCAACTGCTTACTGCAGATTCCTGTGACCGAAATGAGAAATAAAGTTCATATAAACATATGTCCAAATGTCTTTCGTTTCCGAGATACACACGAGGAATGCGAATCCACAATTTAGCAATACTGTTTTATTTTCGGATGAAGCTGTATTATTAAATTTGTAGATATCATGAGTTTTAGATGCGTTTTTCTCGTAAACCGTTGCTCATAGCGACTTCAATAAGGTATACCTTTTTTAGGCAGAAAAGTTGAGAGAATCGATTTTTGTAGTCCGCAATGGCATACAGGGTAGCACAAAAAAGTTGCAACGGTTTAAAGGGGTCGAAATGGTTGCCGGTGCTGCCCTCTTGACGATACACCTAAATCGACCACAAATTTGAATTTGTCACCCCAAAAAACCCCTGTATACGAAATTTGATGGAATTATTTCGAGGCAATCGAAAGATATTAAAGAAAACACGATTTATTTTTTCAACTTTGACACCCTGTATCTCGGAAACGAAAGACATTTGGACATATGCATATATGAACTTTATTTCTTATTTCGGTCACAGGAATCTGCAGTAAGCATTTGACAGACTTTTTCTGAATCACCCTGTATAATTTGATTTGACGAACTCTGAAAACAATAGGTTTTTGTACCGATGATTAACTCGTTTGACAGATATACATAATTTTCTTCTAATTAGAAATTAATAAAAATTGTGGAAGGTAAATCTGGAGAAATGAAAAAGTCCAAAAAAAATTAGAGAAATCCAACCATAGACATATAAATATTATATTTCTATGGTTGGTTTTCTCTCATTTTTCTGGGTTTTCTCGTTTCTCTAGATTTTTCTTCTACAATTTTTATTAATTCTGAGTTAAGTATAGATATAATACAGGGTGTTTTAAAACAAGTAGGATAGGTATACACAGTGGACTGCTATGACCAAAAATAAAAAAAAGTCTATATCAACATGGATCCGAAAATGGAAATACAGCCCTTTTAATATTGTGACCAAAAAGTGGTTTTTGAGTAGATATTATTGGAACTATATCAGGTGGAGTTTTTCAATTTTGGTATGATATTTGCTAATATTAGTGCAGTAGCAGTTATCAGCCATTTGATGTCGTGTTCAGGGGTCTAGCAGGGCAGGAGGTATTTTTGATACTTAGTCCCAATTTTTTTCACTGCCACTTTTTGTATTTTTTGTTATGGAATATGATGTCACAATATTGTTTACAAAAAACATACTGTTGTTTTAAAGTTCTCAGTTGCGCTGTTTTCGAGGAAAATTGAGGTAAAAGTCTTTATATATTACTGTCGAACAGCTTCGTGCCGCAGTTGAATGAAAAATATTTTTTCTACAAGCGGTCATAAAACGTCATTTTACACATCGCAAACGATGTCAAAAGTGTTCTTTTATGTTTGTTTATCCGTATTCGACTATAAAACCGGTTGCTAAGGCCTTACCATGTATAAAGGCAGTGCGTAAAGCAATTTATAATGTGTAAACTGTTCTATGTACTATGTCAGAACTCTTTTGATAGTATTGTTTTGATGTCTTTCATGTATTTTCATAAAATAAATAAACTTAAACTATATGCATTTACTTCATTAAATGACAATTTTCATACTGTCAAGTTGATAAAAGTAAAAAAAAAATAAAATACGATAATAATAATAATCCGATATTATCAAAGTGGCTGTGATCATACAAGCTTATAAAAAATCCATATGGATAGGGTAAATAACCGTAACGGAAAACTTTTTGATTTGTAAAGTGACTTTATTTAGTTGCCTATAGAAAAAATATTGCATATAATACGTGAGTAAAGATGTTTTATGACCTTCACTCGGATTTTTTCGGATGAGCAAGACTCCCAAACTTCACAAACTTATTGCATAAAGAACATTTGCAATTCTCCCTCAAGTGCACCCCGAAATACGACATCAAATAATTAATTGTTCAAAGTATGAACTATAATAATAGTGGCAAATATCGTATGAAAGTTGAAAACTCTACCTAAAGTACTTCCAATGATTTTAAATAAAAATCACTTTTTGACCTCCATATTTAAAGGAATCTATTTTCTAAAGCCCTTTGACTGATATAAACTTTGATATTTGATTTAATTTGATTTGATAAACTTAATATACACTTTTTTTCTTATTTTTTGTCATAAAAGTCCACTGTGTATAGCCTACCTACTTGTTTTAATACACTTTATATAGATTAGGCACCATGCGTTAACGGTGGTCTAGAGATTTAACATCCCCAACATCCCAATATAGATGACCTCTCATGTAGATATTAAATAAGTGGTGATGAGTAAAACAATATTCCATTCGTATTATATACATATTATGTTCATGTTATGAATTACAGTTATTAGACTTCTCCAGTCCACACAGAAAGTTATGAAACCATCTTTTTGTATAGAAAAATTATTGGATTACGTAGACTTTTTGATTATGAATCGCCGAATTCCTATGAGAGCATTCTTCCTTTCTATTAAAATACTATATTGCATTTATTAATATGTTTAGGTTAACTTCTATGTTAACCAAAAGATTCGACTCCTCGTTCGGTTATCTCTACATCTTTCGGGATTGAAAAACTCCAATATTAAAACTGTTGTTTGCTGCTTCGACGATTAATTTTTTTATTCTCAGTGTTGTGTAATCAGATCTGTATTTCGATTAGACGTTCAAGATTTTTAAAACTGTATTAAAAAAATTGGAGAAAATTATAACATCTAGTAAACCTTTCTTATTGTTAGTTATAACGTTAATGGCCTTATAAATGGCTATAGATTCAGCCAAAGTAATTATTATATCCTTGGAAAGGCGAGATGTGAAACGAAAATCTATACTTTGAATGCTGACATCTATTCCCAATTTATCTACATCTTTCGAGGAGTCCATAAAATTACTATTGTAATATTTCTGCGTCTTTCAATTAATAGTTCTTTTTTGGTCCCTGGAGAATTTGTATTAATATTAAAATTCAGTAATTTAATTAGGTAGATTTGTACTTATTTTATAATTAAACTGGAAATATGAAGCAATATTATCACATTTCAAACTTTTGATAAAAGATGAAAAAAAAATACTTGTATGAAAGTATAACTTTTTAATAGTAAGATTTTGGAAAGAAATTTTGATGTTAACCAAACTCTATAAGCCTTGAAATTATTTTTTTTCATTTTGTGATGTTCTAAAGCTACTCAATTTTTTTATGATTTCTAATAGTTTATTAAAATAGGACGATAAGATTATAGTGTATTTAGTAAGTTTACCTTTTTATCAAGTTCTAGAATTGAAATGACGTGGACCTCTAAATCGGGAATTGGTGAACCGAAAAAAAAGACCGTTGTAATGATTAATCAGTATGAAATTGATTTTAATTGGTAATGTTTTTATTAGTGGATAGGTGACGTCACCAAGACAGGGGCCAATAGACTTTTTCTCTGAGGCCATTTTCTAGTTCAGTGACAATAAATATCTCGATTTCTTTACTTATAATTAGAGTTATAAATCTTATTTATTAATGTAGACTAAAAAATATATTTTGTTAGCGCAACCTCTTTTTACATTCTACTAAGTAATTTTAAGGACATTTAAAATCGATTGAAATACTTCATTTTTATTATTATTCATTATAACATTCTCTGTAGATGATTTATTAATTAATTCTGTTTCTTTAAAGGAACCCTTTTCATCTATAAATCTGACAATTCATTCTTTGAAGTGTGTCTCCAAGAAGGAACAGATGTCCATTGGTGTGTTTTATCCGGTCTGGAATTCGGGTAGAAAAATGCTTTAGGTATTATTAATATTTTTATTATATTCACTTCGTAAGAAAATTGTTCTCTTCTGAGTTAACGTACGTTGTTTGTGAATTTCATCTCTTGACTTTGTTTTGATTAAAGTGCATTCTCCATTCTTCTTTGAGTTAGGGGAATAGTTTTTGACTTTGAGTAGTGGAAATTCTTTTGCTTTATACATATAAAAATTCATCTCTAGGGATGCAAGATTTTGGAATTAGACTAAATGCATCTAGAAAGGCAATATTTTCTAGCATTTTTTTAATTTCGAGTTGCCTTGTAAATTTTACGTATCTTTTGTATTTCGCTTCATGATTATCTTTGCAAAAGAACCATTGTGCTTTAAGTTTAAATCTATTATCATTCTTGCAATTGTATCATTCTTCTGTTATTTTTGATCTACAATTAATATATTTTTTCCCCTTGGAGGTAAGTTTCATACATCGTATAACATACCTGAAAAGTATTGTGTAATTGGTGATACGCAGATTTTAAACAGTATATCAATCCCACAAACAACCTATAAAACTAGTTAAATTGACTCTTCTGGAGAAAATTGTATGTTGGGATATACCTATCTGCGATTTACACGTTGTTTTTTAATTTTTTTCAATTATTCACTTAAAGATCAAAAATATCTCGGGTTGTGTTTAGACTACTTAAACTGCTGTTCAAAAGTTAAGGATAATGCTAAAATTGTTATTTTTTTAAGACTACAATTCTTCCCATTTGCTGGTCGGATTTTAATTTTTTTTTCAATTGTAGCCCTGATATGGGTGAATATCCTGTTGCGAGGAGATGCCCAAAAAATAGAATTAACATATTATACAGGGGGTGTGTATAATAGTGTCATGTTTTTTCATCAAAGTTTGACGTCTTCTGTGGGCAATACCAGGTGAATCAAGCATTGGCAGACCATGCAGTGATGTAGCCTGATGTCTAAGGAGTATTTTGTTTTTTTATTCGTCAATTTATCTTGGACCCTTCTGGAGATATTCAACTTTTTAACACTTCTTGTATTTTACACTTTGACAATGAATGTGAGAATTCTTGGTCAGAAGGGTCGAGAATGAGCGGTAAATTAGAAAGTTGATAAAAATAAATCATAATTAATAAATTAAAAAGTTACATTACAAAAACTACGAATACCTAATGGAAAAAAAAATTGAAATTGTCTACCAAAAAGTTTTGACTTTTTAAAAATATTTTTAAATAACTAACACTAGAACAGTAAATAAATGGTGAATTAGTAGAAAGAATAAAAGAAGAAGATTAATTATGATTTATTTTTATCA
>JABRWK010000546.1:17360-27828 GCA_013372445.1 Hypothenemus hampei | reverse complement strand
CTATTACAATCCAACATATCAAACTTGTAAGCAAGAACACGTAAAAACCTATTTTGTACAATCTCTAATCTATTGTTATTATGTAAACAGTAAGGAGACCAAACTATACAAGCTTATTCAAGGATTGATTTAACATTACAGTTATAAATAATTTTAAAACAAGATATGTTGGAAAATTATTTACAGTCCCTTTTTATGAAGCCAAGAGCCTTATAGGCCTTGGAAATTGTTAAAACTATGTGCCTATCAAAAGACAAGCTCTTATCGAAGGTAATACTAAAATCATAGATACATTCAACCTCTTAAAGAGGTTGCTCATTAACACAATATTTAAACATTATAGGCTTCAGAACCCTATGGAATCTAATAGTTACATTTTTTAGCACTTTCACTTACTATCATATTTACTACAATTAGAGTCCTTGTATGTTTTTATCAACTTTTTTTCTGGTTTCTGGTTTCCCATTTATCTACCAAAAAATTGACCCCTACTTCTGGAACACCCCCTATTCGTCTGTATAAAGGCTGTTTACAAACAAAATGTAAACAATTGAAGGGCATAATCCTCGATTAGTTTTAGATAGAAAATGTCTAATAAACATAATATGTTTATGTGACATTTATATTATATCCGCAAATGCTTTGTTTTCAAAATAGAGATTGTTGAAATGTACTAAAAAAAACCGTTTTTCTGAATGTTTTCAAAGTGGTAAAAATTGGATTGGAAATAAATTTGATGTTTGAATTTTAGCATGTGAATTTGTAGTAATAAGTCCAATATTTATATATTCTCAGATTTCTTCGTCAGATGGGTTATATTCAAGAAATAGATTTTGAGTAAATTTTAACACCCTGAATTTTGAAAACAAGGCGTTTGTTTATTAAACGTTGTCTATCTAAAATTAATTGAGGATTAGTATGCCTTTCAATAATTTTTTTCACGTAGTTAGGCAACACCCTATATATACTGGGTACCAATAGAAACACTTGCGGACTGCCATTTGTTTACTGCTAAAGCTATTTTAATAAAATTTGGTGTGCGGCATATTTGTTATGAATGTCAATTAACGACCTGCACAGCATAGTTATGCAACTTTCGGTTCCATCTGTAATGTATGCAACTTTTAATTTTTAAACAGTATATTTTTACATATTTGGAATCTACAGGTCATGTTTAATATGATTGATTGTTTTATTGTCTCTTTTGTAGATTTTCAATTTTTTATGTTAATATTTTTTTAAATTGATTACTAGAGCAAATTCCAATTTGAGATTCTTATGGAAGCAAATGTTAAAAATGATGTCCTAATTTTAAACATTCAACAAAATTAATTTTCTACTTTTTTAAATTTTTTAATTATACTTTTTTTCAGAGAAATAATTTTTCTTTAATTAAATAGAACTATTGTTATTTGTTTTAAACAAAATGTCCACTGAAAAACTTTTTCAGAAAAAAATGAAAAAATTTAGACTATCGAAAAAATTAAACAAAAATCAACAATAACTCTGTAGCACAATATGTATCTAATAAAAAAGACCAATAAGAAAATGCCAAAAAAATACAGTTATTAAAATCTTTTTCGAATTTTTTCGCCATTTTTCTATTTGAGAAGGCTGCAAGATCGTGACACCATTCACACCAGTTATGTACTTATAATCTTATGGGGCGTTGACTGTATATTATGTGTGTTAAAAATTAGTTCTATAGAAGTAAATAGCTTGGTTATTTGTCAAGTGCAAGAGTAGGGTCACAATCTTTTATACAAGTTATTTTTTACAGATATATCAATTAAACCAATTGTAGAATTATTTTTGACTTTTTAATTGTTTATTAAATGGAACCCATCCTATATGTTCTAATAGATAATTTATTGCTATTATCTTTATGCGAAAATTTACAATGACCAACTGTTTTATAACAGTGATCGCCAAATCATTTCCTTCCCCATCCCTCTCTCCCTAGGGTGTCAAAGAAACATTTTTCTTTTTTTTTCTGATTTTCCATTCGATGGCTCAATTTGCAAACTACACCCCCGGTTAAAATTAAACGTACAACGATTAAGAGCGCGCAGACACTCACAGACAGCGATCGAAGTGATGTAAAGGGACTTGTAGTAAGCCCTTTTAAGCCCACTCGCAAAGGAAAAATTCCCGTTTATTTTTTCAAATTTTTATTTTCAAGAGCCAAATAAGCGTTTTCTTAGGGCCTAGAAATTTTATGTGTATGTTATTATTTTTATAAAAACGGCCTAATGAGGAAAGGCGAGGGAGGTGGATGTATATATGAATTTTAGCTTTAATAATGAATAAAATTGTTGTTTGATTTGAATGGATTTTTTTGTATGAATTTGTCAATTTTTTTATATATCAATTTAGTTAAAAAAATTTAAGAAAAAAAAGACTAAGTATACAGGGTGTCTCAATCTGCTAACCAGAGATTCCTTGTATGAAAATAATTAGTTATCTTAAGCCGCTTTATATTTATTTAGTATAAAGAGTGCTAAAGATAGTGAAAAAATAATTCTGTAATAACTGCGGTATTTCTTAACATAATTCTTTGAAATATTGCGATAATACACAGTTCGACTGGGTGTCTTCTTTCTATAATTGGTATAAAAAAATTTAAAACCAGAGTGGGGGAAAAAGAAAGGTCATGAACACATTTCTCACCTCAATTTATTTTTGTGCACGCCTACGTTGAATGCGTTTAATTTTTAAAATTAAATGTTCCTTTATCTTATTTTTTTTTGTAAAATTTTGATTTACCACTTAGTTTGGAAGATATTCCAGCTTCTTTTTCCCAATTGCTAATTTGTATTGAAGTATCACATTAGAATATTGAATAAAAAAAATTAATTTTATTTTCGATTGAGTGTATTACGTACACGTTAGTACACGAATCATTTGAATATTTGTTAAGTTTCCATTACTAACGAAAAACTACAGTTCACATTAAGTGTTTAATATGCCATAACATTATACAATATTTCAATACAAATTGACAATTTCATTGGGAGGAATAAACTGGAATATCTTCCAAACTAAGCGGTAAATAAAAATTTTACAAGAACAAAAAAATTAAGATAAAGGAACATTTAATTTAAAAAACTAAACGCGTTTATCATAGGCGTGTGTAAAAAAAAGTTGGGGAAGAAACGTGTACACGATCCCCCACTTTTCCCACTGTTTTTCCAGATTTTTTTACCCAAATTATAGAAAGAGAGCACCTAGTCGAACAGTGCATTACTGCAAAATCTCAAAAAAATATGTTAAGAAACACCGAAGTTATTAAAGAAATTAATTTTTTTTCACTAACTTCAGTATTCTGTATATTGATTGTGAGTATAAAAAAGGGAGAAAATCACATAAGGAAAATCTACTTGTTTTCACTCAAGGAATCTGTGGTTAATGGATGGGCCTACTAATTTGTAATACTCTTTATGTGAGTGGAAGTCAATAAGTGCCCAAAATGGAGATACATAAAAACAAATACTGATAAAGCAAAATGACACATTTTGTTGAAAAAATCAACACAGGGTGTTTCAGTTTTTTTAAATAAGTAGGACTTTAATAGCTGATAGAGAATCATACTTTGGAACAAAAAGTTTATATAAATATAGTTTCATTTTAGACGTACAGGGAGTTAAATATAAAATAATTTTTTGGTTTTTCTTTAATAACTTTGGAAAAAATCAATATAATTTATCGAAAATTTACAATCAGGAAGTGTATCGTATGATAAATTCAAATAATATGATAATTTGGCTCTTGAATCTAGAAGACGTTGACTACGGTACTTCGAATACCTTTACAGACCTCGAACTTTTTTGTTATAAATTTTTGACATTTTTGTTAAGAAAATCTGAAAGGGCTAAGTTTTGTACATAAAAAACAAAAAGTAAGATTCAAAAAGAGAATTGTTACAAATACCTATCTAGACGTTGACATTGAATTCGTTTTGAAACTTTCTTGGTTTAATTACATGATTTTGATGACCCAAATATGCCGTTTAGAAAAATTTATCACATTGAATGAAGCAAGATTCATCTAACTACAACAAGTTATTTATAAAATGTCTATTAACAAAAATAAACTCGACATTCTTTATTTCCTAATTGTAATTCTTGTAACAGGTTGTAAATGATCAGGACGTCTGTGATCCCATCTTAAGACTCGACAAATACCAGAAGTTGAAATCCCTAAGGCACTGGAAACTCTTCTAATACTCGTTGTCGGGTCTATATTGAACTGACGCAAAATTCACCGTGCGTTTCTGTCTGGTTGAACATTGTTATTATTTCGATGTCTATACACTACCTAGACCCTGATCAATTATGTGGCGATAAACTTTTAAAAATATAGAAGGATGCGAATACCTTCTATTTGGAAATCTTCGTCTATATTCGCGATCTGTTTCTACTGAATTTTCAATTGCGAAATCATAACTGCATATCATGCTATAAGCAAACTATGAAACGAAAACATAAATGGCATTGTAATAAAACAAATAAATATATTAAATGACAACGAAAAAGAAATCAAATAAAGCAAATAAAAATAAATAAACACTTTTTGCAAACTCAATCATGGTTTGACACGACAAAATGAATTTTTTATTTTCGTGGCTCATTAGATATTATTATTCTAAATTAACACTTAAATACTTTTTTTTTCAAATCTATTTGACTGAAAAACTGTGCATTCCAGCGACATGTCATAAAAGAACCTTTTTATGTAGAAAACCCCGCTCTTTCAGATTGTCTTAACAAAAATGTCAAAAAATTATTATAAGTAGAGTAGGAAGTTTTTAAACGTATCCGAAGTACTGTAGGCAGAAGGTTCAGAGGCCAATTTAGAATGTTATTTGAATTTTTCAAGTGATAGACTCTTTGATTAAAAATTTTCGCTAAATAGCATATTTATATTGTTTTTTAATTTTTTTATTTGAAAGATAATCTAAAGGTAGATCACTTTCAAATTTAAGGTTATTAAAAAATGTATTCTTCGCTTTAAAAAAAATTATTTAAATTTTATTATATTGAATTCGTACTTATGTCGTTTTAAACTATTCTCACTGTTGAAAATTTTTATATGACGTCACACGGCAGTAAACAAAATTTGCAATTATCAATAAACACATGTCATTTTTGTGTGGTGAAAAAGTATATTTGTTGTCAGCAGTCCACAGTATTGTTTTAATTATTGAACAAATAATTTATTATAATGGAGAAAAGTTTTATTCGTGCAGATGGTAGCAATCTGCCTAAAATTGATGCACTGATGGTTGGGTTATTTTTGAAAAACAACCTTGATTTCTATAGTGTTGAACTAAGAAATGTAAAGACTACATTGTAAGTATAAATTCAGTTTCGAATTTTAAATTTAATCAAATGTTAGATTTGAATTAATTGCAATGATTCGTTTCATTTATAGATTTTTTTTTGTTTTTTAAAATGACATGTGTTTATTGACAATTGCAGGTTTTGTTTATTGCCATGTGACGTCATACAAAAGTTGTCAACTGTGAGTGTAGTTTAAAACGATTTAAGCGCAAATTCAAAATAATGAATTTAAATAATTTTTTTAAAGCAAAAAAATGTATTTTTTTTAACAACATTAAATTTGAATGTAACTGATCATTAGATTATCTTTCAAATAAATAAATAAAAAACAATTCCAATACCCTGTTATGTTGAGTTTTACTAAAGTTATTAAAGAAAAATCAAAAAATTATTTTACATTATGTCTGTATTTCTGTATCTCCAAAAACATTATATCTGTNAAGAATTTCCGGACGGTACGGGCTCTAGACAGAAGCACTGACCTCTGCAAAGGTTGGTAAAGGTTTTCTTTCAATCTCAATTCCTTGATGTTCTTCAGTAGACTTTTTGAAACGACTCCAGTTGACGACATGATGATGGGCACCGCTCGCACTATTATTATTATTATTACTGTTATTATTTGTGTTTTAAATTTAATATTACAAAAATGATATGACGGCACTTCGTTAAATAATAATATTTAAACAATAATAAATAAACGTACCATATCATCAAGATTACTTTAAATATACCAAGCTAAAATTAAGATTTGTTCTCAGTATCACATAAGAACTGTTACTCAGGTCTAAAAACCGAGAAATCACTAAATAATAATATTCAAAGATATCATTTGCGTATAAAATTTCGTAAAAAGAAACCTATACATATAGGGTTACTAGTAATTCGACTTATTCCGTAAAAAAGTAGGGTCGGGTAGGGTTTAGTGAAAATCGCATCATCGCATTTTTTTAACATTTGAAAAAATTGTAAAAAGAAGTGGCGATTATGACCATTATAGGTATCAAATACTATATCAAGGCAGAGGAGACCAGAGCTGGTTGTCACAAAAATTAAACAATTTAAATTTCAAAAAATACAGTAACTTCTGATTAAAAGTTGATTACCTCATTCGAAACTCTTTCATTGAAGACATATTTCAAACTCTATAGATTGCCAATTTTTCTAAAAAATTATTTTGTTATTGTTTTGGACAATTTAGAAATAATTTTATTTTAATTATTATTAATATATAATATTAATTTAATTTTAATTTAATTAGTAGACTCTCGTTATAATAAACGCCGTTAACAGTGAACCCCTGTATAATGTGAACATTTTATATTAAGTTTTCTGTAGAGTGAACAAGGGGCGTGCAGTAATTAGTTCACTATATCGAGAGTATACTCAGTAGCCTCTACTATATTAGGATAACTTACCCCGGTTATTGCTCGGTTATCACAGAGTATTGCGCTGGTCATTACGTATAGTAACTATATTAGGCTGAATTATATTTTTTGCAAGTATTTAATCACCTAACTACTACTCCGAGCTTTTATTAGATGTCATCCACCTAATCGGGCTTTTTACGAACTGACTATCACTGATTTTCTTTTATTTTCGAACTTTTATAAAAGGAAAACAGTTTTCTCTTTTCGCGGGAAAATACTATCACACTTTTGACACATTGTTAGATGACAATTGACAAGATTGTGGTGACCCTGTTGCCAAAGCGAATATCTGTCAGCGGTTTGAACAGTGTTGCCGAGTTTTAGTTTTAAGAAAAATGATTTTTGACATTGACCAAAAAAAGGCCGGTTAGTCTCAGTAGGGATTCTAGAAGTTTTTGTGTGGTTAATGGTTAGAATTTACAGTATGTAGTTTGGTGTGTGTAATTAACAATAAATAACATTCCTGTGCTCGATTTGCTTATTTGGGACAGTAGTCAGTCTCGGCCCCCACAAGATGAATAGTGTGTAATGTCCTAGAGATGGAGCCATTTACTATAAAATTGTGGCAACTCCGACCGATCCAAAGAGTTAAGAAAAGAAGAAGAATCTTATTTGTCAAGGATTCATTTTTCCGTCTTTTTCAAATGCTGATGATGTTTTGGTTTTTATAGAGATTTTCGTTTAATTAAAGATTTTGTAATCAATTTCTTTCAATAAAACCTTGTGTCCGATCATAGAAACGTGCTGTTGGTGTTATGTACTCTAAAAAAATTATCCAACAACTATGAAAAATATAAATGTATGTACGTAAGTATTTGCTGTTTATACATAAATACACTATATAGCAACCCAGTCCTGCGTCGCTCGGGTAACACTAATAATAAGTAGATATGTATAGCGATCTGAGTAATCTTCAAATCAATTCAAATCTGTTTTAAAACTGTTAATTTTTTCAATTTTTCTGATTTGTAATTTTTTTAATTATTGATCTAGCGCATGTGCTTATTATAGGTCTGTTCGAACTTGCATCAGAAACCGTTCGCTGATTGTCAAAAATGATTGACCAGTTTAACACCGAACAACATTTATAAGTAATCAATTCAATATTGATGAACTGTTTGATCATTTTTGACCGTCAGCGAACGGTTTCTGACGCAGGTTGGAGCAGACCTTATAAATTAAAATCGCCCTTCACGTTTGTCATTTGAACTTCTTAAATCCTAATCTCAAATTCTTTAAACGACTGCTCGGCAATGCTTCTACCTATAATGCTCGTATTACTGGTATTTATTATTGTTTATATATCAGTGGGGCACGTATTTTTTCGATTTAATGTCCAAAATATCATCATTACGTTATCTAATTTTGAGAAAACAGTTATAAATTAACCTAAACCTTTTTCGAGAATCAATCTGTCTATTGATGAAAATTGAATGAAAATCCACTCATTGTCAGTAATTTCAGAGACATCACAGTAAATCGAAAGTGATTGTTAGGTCTAAAACAAAACAAAAATTATTTAAATATTTTTTGGCTGAATATTAATAGTTTTTAATCTTACAAGGGAACCGTCCCAGGTGTCCACCCCCCCCCCATTTTAATGAAACTTGGTACATTTATAGTAATACGAAAAATAATCGACACGTATTTTTTTTATCGACCCTCGTCAAGGTTTAAGGGGTGAAACCCACCCCCAAAATTTCGCCCATTTTTCGTTTTTTGGCGATAACTTTTAATCCCGATGAGATAGAACAACGGGAAAAAAAGCAAATTGATCGTCTTTCAATTCTCTATCGATCTGTAAAACTCCGGAAAAAGTATCTTTCTCCATTTTTTTTCCTTCATTTTTTTTGTTTTTGAATAAATTTACAAAAGTAATTTCCCGAACACCCTGTATGTATGAACAGGGTGTTAATTAAACTTTATGTTAATTTAACCAACGATTAGGACGTCATTTCCAAGAGAAAAGTTCCTTACAATATCTATCGAAAACCTAATAGTTTTTGTAAAAAAAATATTTAAATTTTTGATTTTTGATTTTTTGAGGCTCTTTTTCTCAAAAACGAATCGATAAATTTTAAATCTAATTACATCACTAAATGCAGTTTTGGAAGAGGGTATGTTTTATGTACCATATCCTATACCTAAACTTAAGAGTTACCGAGATATTAACGATTGAATTTGACGTAGAATTCAAAAATGCAATAACAAATAAGGGTTTCCATTTGAAAAAATGAAGTTGGTGGTCGTAACTTATTTTTGGGCCACCCTGTATACATGAATTTAACCGCATTCAAAAATAAAGATATACGTGTCCGAGCGTTTTTCCGAAAAACCAACCCCTAAATTTTAAATGAATTTATTCCTTATTTTATGGACACAGTGTATATCGGTGCCCACCGGACCACTTAATCAAAATACATGTACTGACTAATATGATGACTCAGATAGTATGAACAACAAAAGTACAAGTAATATCGAAAATGAAACAGCATATAGCGATTAAAATAACGGTAGTGCTTCATTTCTTTTTCTTGTTTCACACTCTTACGGACCTACAGAGAGTCAAAGTAAAAATTTGAGAATAGTTTTTGTAATGTTATTTTATAATGCTAACGTCGGTAGGTAATCCTAAAATTCTTTTAATTAATTTGTCTAATAGCAACTTATTATTTTCTGTTAAAATCGCTACATTGATATTATACTATAAGGAATGCATAAATTAAATTTTCCACTAAATAGATAGTTTACAGTGTTAAATTGTATAAGTAAAAAATAATGAATACAAAAAAAATAACAGTAAAAGACAATTTTTGATGTTATATGTCAAACAAAATTAATATTCACTTTGATCCATGGCCTACTATTGATAAATTAAAATTTTTCTTTTTAATTTTAAAAGGCTTTATAGCATGTACTGAATTATATAATATTCATTTTACTTGAGTACAACTGTAGGTATGTACATTTTACTGAAACCAAATAAGAGTATATTTTCTAAGCAAGAAACTCGATGTTTTCAATTTCTGTGGCCAAATTGTAAAAACAATCTCAAAGAAAAAAGTTAGGACTAAAAAATACCCGAAGCCGGTCCTGTTTAATAAACCTCTGAAATATTTTTTAAATTTGGCTTAAATTTTTGAATTCATCGTAAAAAGTTCGGTAAAAGTACAAAATTTTGTTACTGTATCTCAAACCGTTTTGATAATATTGGCAAAAAACCATCTTCAGGGGTGCCCCTTTATTGGGCTGTAACTCCATTAATTTAATTTATCAACATCATAGCCTTTTTGAGTATAAATATTAAATTTACAATACATATACAGGGTGTTTCCTAATTGTGGTGACAAAAGCCTATGGGAGAGTCGTCTCAGCAAAATATGAAAAAAGTTCATATGAACATGAGTCCGAAAATGCTTCGTTTCCAAGATACAGGGTGTTAAAGTGTAAGAAAAATGAACAGTTTTTATTATTTAATTCACAAACGGCTTAAGATTTTTTAACGAAATTTGGTATACGTGTTTACCATATTGGCAGGTTTAATCCGAAAAATTGCCAACTTTAACCATTCATCAGTGATGGAGATCTGGGTGTCCTTTTTACTCACACAAAATTGTAGTGACAGATGACACTCTTACCTCCGTCACTGATGAATGATTAAAGCTGGCAATTTTTCGGATTAAACCTACCAATATGGTA
>JABRWK010000545.1:17148-27972 GCA_013372445.1 Hypothenemus hampei | reverse complement strand
GATTTTTAACATGGTGTTGTCTTTTTAAAAAAAAAACAGACTTTATTTTCCAAGTAGCGCGTAGTGAATGGTCATCTTTAGTCGCAGACAGGCTTTTTTCCAAGCCTCTATGTTTATTACTCACAAATAGATGTCCTTTATAATATACTCAGATTTAATTAATCAACAAATCTCAAAACTTTTTAAGACCCCATGCACAAACAGGAATCATAAAATATACGATAATTTTCAGCTTTCATTACGAAACTTACGAAGCCACTCACTTGTATTCAACCATGTATAGTATTGGAGGACTAATCTTTGGAATAGTTTGTTTGATCGCAATGTTTTCTGTCAGTTTTTTCATTGAATTTTGATTGTTCACACTCATTATATTTCTTGTCTATTTTAGTATAATACCCCAAAAGGTCCTGTATTATTAAACTTCTTTGTATATATTTCCTTCCTCTATAGTTTAACTGCTCTTGTACAAGGATATGAAGATACAGTAAGTGATTTATGTATTTATTATTTTAAGCAGTAAAGTGAAACTGCAGATAAGAGATGCAATGGTTTCTAGATTAAAAAATACCTTTTCTTTATAATTTCGAAACGGGCAGCATTTTTAAGTACAGTTGCAATTGATCGTGGTAGTTCTAGTGGTAGTTACAGTTGATATTTGTTTTAGCAAGAACACCTCTCCGGTGCGTTGTACGATTTAAAGTGGTACTTGTGGGATGCAAAATGCCAAAAGTTTCATTTACTTTTGATGGGTCAGGTTGCACAGGAACTTAAACTATCCATATTATTTCTGTTCCATGCAGATTTCGAACTATTTAAAAGGGTAACAGAAATCATTCTTTTCAATGGTTAAATTGAGTGATAAAAATATGTTAATTTCAGTTTCTCAGAGCAACATACACTGCAGCTAATTGTTTACATGCCTTAAGGCAGAAAAATGATTAACTATTTTATAGTTATAGGGTAGGTCTGCCAGTTATTGTTATTAAAAAGAATCGTGCCGGTATCGTTAAAAGACACTCAATTTTATGCCAGTTTTCAATTTTAATGAGTAATAGAAATCCTAAACAGTAGATTAAAAAAAGCATGTGGGTTTTTAAACTTTTGTGATAAAAAAATAATTTTAGTCCAATATTTTGTGCTATTTTTTAAGCTTAATTTTAAAAAAGAAACCAGTATTTTTCATGTCCAATAGGTAAAGTATCTTTCGGGACAAGCGGAGTGAATTGGGTGCTGGATGGGGTATGGTAAGATAAGGAATGGCAAAGTAACGCAAGGTTTTTAGACCGAAAGAGGCACAGAGTTTTTAAATAGGTAGGGACTCTTTGCTAAACTAACCCTCTCCTAGGTAACTAACTTCGGCCAGCACCCCAAATCACTTCTCGGGTCCCGAAAGATGTTTTACTTACTGGAAATGAAAAATACTGATTTTTTTGCAAGTTAAGCTTAAAAGATGACAAAAAATATTGAAATTAGTTATATGAGCATATTTATATAAAAATAAAATAAAATAATTGCAATGCTGTTCTGAAATTCCTCGAATCATCGAGGAATCGTTCTCATAGAAATTGTTTAGTAATCATTTTATATTTTTCCGTTTTATGTAAAATTGTCTGTTTAAAACGACACTCTTTGTCTGACCTTCTGAGCTTACTATTGTAATTTTGTCGAATATTCTTAATAAAGTATTTTTAAAAATTCAACTTTAATTTTTAAAAATCAACTCTATCTTTAAAAAGATATAAGTAATTTTAATTTTTTTTTCCACAAAATTTTAAAAAGCATTTTTTTTAATCCACTATTTAGAAGATTTATTACTGATTAAAATTGAAAAACTACAGAATATAGAATGTCTTTTAACGACATCGGCACTGAAAGAATATTTAATTGATAATGTTTATTGTCATCATTTTAATATCGACATTAACGTTGTATTTCAATTTCCTTTGTTTATTCATCAATTGTTAGATGAAACTAGCATAAGTTAGAATTCTTATATAGCCTACTTACGGTAGAGTCTAATACACATTTCATTACAACGTTATAGACAAAATGTCTTTTTATGAATTTGTTAGCTTTTTCAGAAAAATCTTGAGATTCTTATATAACAGAGGATAACGTGACTTGGAACGTTTGTATCTTGAAACAATGATCATTATCGGACCACCTACTACAATTTAGCCTACTAACATGTACAGTTATCAAAATTCTGAACCATAAACATATGGACTTTATTGCATTCTTACCGAAATCGTAACTCAAATGTTGTTATCACCATTCGAGTGATTTTTAATAGAATGTGTGAATTTATATGGTAACCTTTTCATCTAAATGGTGCTAAAATAAAATATGCGATGTGATAAAAAAGTAATTGATTTTTATGATCTATATTGCTGGTGAGTATTATTGTAGATTGCGATTTGCTATTAACATTTTATTTTATTTCAATATCAAAGTAATTATTTGTTAAATAGAAACATTATTTCTATAGATGTGATGTGTTATACTTGGTTGTACAAATATAACTAGTATTTTCCGTGATTAGGAACGGCAATCTTAAAGTGCCTCTAAGTGGCATTTCGTTCATTACTAGATTTCTCATTTTATAATTTGCGTTCAGTTGTTATTTAACTTTAATACCTCATGTAAACTTACTTACCTTAACTACTTTAACTATTTTACTTAATTTAAAGTAGCTTACTTAGTTTATTAACACATTTCTATTAAATGCCTTCACCAGTCAAATCACATCAAAATTCTGTGTCTGTACCTGGATGACCAATTCACATGGAATAAACCCATAAAAAGCAGAACGCAACATTAAGGTGGGTCAATACCAAATGGGTTGCTCTGCCTTGCTTTGCGACAAACCTAAGCAGCCTAGTACAACGCAGAATGATGCAAGAAATTAAAGAAGATATTTTTAATTAAGCAATGTTCCAATTGGTACAAACAATCGTTTTCCTTTGAATCTTGAACAGTTTAATATAAACTCTTTTTACCTGGACGGCAAGAAACAGCGCGTTTATTCTGGATCTGTCTTTAGTCTAAAAAAGATATATTTGTTGACCAACAGACACTCCATTATTTCTCAAAAATAACCTCCTTATCTATAAAGTCTTTCTAAAACCCATTTGGACATACGACTTGCAAACAATTTTCTTCGTGGAATACTTTAACGTTTTCGAAGACCCTTTGTATGATCCTCCAGGCTTCATGGTGTGTCAGAAACGATGTCATACATGTACTCTGATCTTAAAATTACCACCTTTCGAAAGGAAATTAGAAAGTTCCCACTCAGATGTCTATTCAGGATCACCTGAATAGATATCCAAACCTCGTAATCAGGGATTTGTTAAATGAAGTCATCCCGATGCGCCTTAAGCGCTATCATCCGTTGGGTCCAGACAACCCCTGTACATAACAAAAGCGAAATCTTGATTTTTACTTTTTTTTTTGTTCTTCGTCTTCTCGACTATATGGGTGGCATATTAGTGTGAGGAAGTAAAATACTTCAATAAATGAGTTTTAGAAGGAAATGTTTCATATAAAAGTTTTGGGCTAGTAAGAAGTGCATATTTTAAAATTATTTTCAACTGTACAGGGTTCGTCATAAAAGTATGATAGTACCAAATTATATTTTTTTAAATGGAACCCCCTATTTTTAATGGCGTTTTTGAATTGCCCGTCAAATTTTAAGTAAGATGTGTGTAAGATATTTTATCCCTAAAGTTTGCCGTTTCCGAGTTATTACAAAAAATTCGAAAATTTTGACAGCTGCACGGAAATCGATTGGATATCTTAACTATTGCGAATTCGGAATCTGACTTCGGGGACTCAAGAGGACTCAATGAGCTACGTGTTGATATATTTGAATTTCAAAAAAAGTGTTTCACAACCTTCGAATTTGAATGATTTCAAATATCAATAACTTGCTTATTTCAAATATAATGCCCCAATTTCTTCGACGGTATCGTATTGAGAATCCAAATATCTACAACTTTTGTTGTGTTTTGTCCCCTTTTTGGGGTTAAACTCAATCTAAATGTTTCAATAGTCGCAAATCTTATGCCCGGTGACTTCTAATGTCATTTTAACATTTCTGCGATTATTGAAACATTTAGACTGAGGTTAACCCCAAAAAGGGGACAATTTTCGGAAACTTACAAACGATTGGGTTTAGGGATAAGGTTATGTTAACAAAAGTTGTAGATATTTGGATTCTCAACACGATATCGTCGAAGAAATTGGGGCATTCTATTTGAAATAAGCAAGTTATTGAGGTTTGAAGTTATACAACTTCGGAAACATATTTCGGAGGTTGCAAAAGACTTTTTTTGGAATTCAAATACATCAACACGTAGTTTATTTAGTCTTCTTAGAGCCCCAAAAGTCCGATTTCGAAATTCGCAGTAGTTAGGATATGGGGTCGATTTCCATAGGAGCCTTCAGCTGTCGAAATTTTCGAATTTTTCGGAATAATTCGGAAACGGTTAATTTTAGAGATAAGACATCTTATACAAACCTTACTTAAAATTTGATGAAGAATCCGAAAATGCCATTAAAAATGGGGTTCCTTTTAAAAAAACATAATTTGGTACTGCCACACTTTTATGATGGACCCTGTACCGTTGAAAATAATTTTAAAATGTGCACCTCTTAATAATCGAAAACTTTTATATGAAAGACTTCCTTCTAAAACTCATATTTACTGACATATTTTACTTCTTCACACTAATATGCCACCCTGTATGCAACCAACTGCAAATTGTTCTTTCTCCTAAGCTTTTTGACCTCGTGTATTGAATTATCTTAGATCTAGTTTACTGAATATTGTAGTTTTTTTTAAACAGATTTTAAATAAGGTAGTAACATACGAAAAAAATTCTATTAAAAATTACACAGGCCTGCAAATTAAATTTTTTTTCCTCTTTGACTTTTAAAATGCGATTCCTATAGATTTTAGTGTGCTGAACACGAATCTGACTTCAAAATTGTCCTAGCAGGTCAAATTTTTTAGATATCCTAACCTAAAAGTACGAAAAAGGCCATTTTTAGTCATGTTTGCGTTTATCTAACTCAGACATGAAATTTTTTTGTCTCATACCCTATATAGAATCGTTTAGTACTAGCTTAAAATTTAAAATTTCATGTCTGAGTTCGATACACGCAAACATGACTAAAATTGGCCTTTTTCGTACTTTTAGGTTNTATTTCTTTGCAATATAGGTACTACAAGATTTTTCGAACCGGAGAGAAAAAAAGAAAAAGTTGATTTCAAATGAAACACCCTAGTGTACATATACACATCATGTACATGAGGACCGCAAAAATTTTGAGATTAAAAAGATAGAGTTTATGTTTTATTCTACAGCGTTTATAAAAGGTCACTTTACATATCGTTATTCGATATCAAAAGTTTTTCTTTATGTTTATTTATCCGTATTCAACTGCAAAGATCGTTGCTAAGGCCTTACACGCATAAAAAGCATTCTTATATTATTATATATAAAGGGATCTGAAGTCAACATTTTCTTAAAATGGATTTTAATGGAGCTTTAACTTACATATTATTTTCGTTTTAGTTTTTTGTATTTTTGTTGTGTCAGAATTTAATCTTCAACAGAGATTCTTTGTTGAAGAATTTCCTTCTGTCGATTCGGAAAAAAAATTGTTACTTCTTCATATCCCATTAATATAAAATGCTAATTTATGGGATTTTGTTATTTACTGATCCATCCATATATTTTTATATTCACAGCCATTGATATTCTCGGTTTGACGTCGCTCAATATCAAAATTAATATTATAAAATTATATGTATTTATTAATATTATATTAATATTTAAATACGAACAGACGTCAAATATGCTATAAACTGTTCGCAAACACATATTTCCATTAAATGAATCTTTCATTTTCATTCATCCAATTTTCATCATTGTAATATAGTATATTGTTCAACTTAGGAGAAGATGTTGCCGTTTCTATGGCGAGCCGAATGTTTTCAAGACGAGTCGTAGTCAAGCGCACCGAAGTTATATACTTATATATAACTATAGTATAGTTATATTATAGTTATGAAAAAAATATTGCATGTAATGAATAGAGATGCTTTATGAATGAGTTTACTTAGTTATTACATAAATAACTAAATCAATACATTTATGTAATAAACATTAATTATTCACTTCACTGTTCTTCATTGAGTTTTACACAGATTTTTTCTACGAGCTGTTGCTCACCGACAAATCGACGTGTTTTGAAATTGCTCGGTTCTAATCAATTAATAAATCTCAAAACTTTTTAATACTTCATGCTCAAACAGGAATCATAAAATATACGATAATTTTCAGCTTTCATTAGGAAGCTTTCGAAGCCTCTCACTTGTATTCAAGGTTTTATAACACTGGAGGTCTAGTCCTAGGAATATCTTGGTTGATTTAAGTGTTTGCTGTAAGTTTTTTCCCTGAATTGATTACATTATATTTTTTGTCTATATTAGTATAATGCCCGAAGAGGTCCTGCATTATGCAAGTTTTTTGGATATCTTTCCTTCGTCTAAGGTTTAACTGCTCTTATACAAGAATATCAAGATACAGTAATTGGCTTATGTATTAAGAACCAAGGGTTGCTATAGTCAAAGATATAGTGGTTTCTAAATTAAAAAATGCATTTATTTTCAAATTTCGTTTTTAATTACGTTTGCAATTGAATGTGGCAGTTAAAGTTGACATTTTTTTTAGCAGGAACGCGTTTTTCATTCGTTGTACGATTTAAAGTGGTATTTGTGGGATGCGAAATGCCAAAATTTCCATTTACTTTTGATGGGGCAAATGTCAAAAGAACTTAAATTATCTACATTATTTGTGATCCATGCAGATTTCGAGGTAAATATTTAAAAAAGTAATAGAAATATTTCCTTTCAATGATTAAATTGAGTGATAGAATATGTTTATTTTAGTTCCTCAGATTAACATACATTGCAGCTAATTGCTTACTTACTTTAAGGCACAACATTAACTCTTTTGTAAGGTAGGTAAGGTAAGGTAGGGTAGATCTGCAAATTATAATTTGCTTTATTGTATTTTATTTTATTTTTTTTAATAAGAATAACAATTATTCTTATTAAAAAGAATATTTGTTTAATAATAATTATTGCCATTATTTCAATATCGATATTAATATTGTATTTTAATTTCCTTTATTAACAGAAGTTAAAATGCTAATGTAGCATGCTTACTGTACAGTTGAGTATGCGTTTTATTATTACTTTTTTTGATCAACAGTTGAAATTTTGTTTCCTGTGTGATCGTTATAGACAAAATGTCTTTTTAAAAGTTTGTGAGCTTTCTCAGAGATAACAATATTGAGTTGCTCATAGAACTAAGGGAGAGTATCGTGCCTTGGGACGTTTGTATCTTGGGACAAAGTTCATTATGTTACCGATTATTTCATTTTAACTGTTCTAATATGTACTGTTATCAAAGTTCTCAAACATAAACATATCAGTCGCCTAGATTCAAATTTCGACAAATCCATGATAACAAAATTTGAGAAAACGGTGAAAAACCTATAAACTGTTTGATTAAAAAAAATACGTTTCAAAATTTTTACACTAGACTTTTTAATTAGATTAGAATAAATTGAAGTTTCTCATTAAAATCTAGGTTCCACAGCAAATCAGAAATACTGACTTTTTAAATTGACATATCGTGTTTTGCATCTTAACAACAATACGTCTATACAAAAAGAATAAATTAACGCTCAAGAAATACTTTTATTTTTTTAAGAAAATAATATTAATCTTAATTATTGTTATTAATTTAAATTTTTTCTTCTTCACAGTTATTTTCTTCCGCAGGTTCATTACCTCCTTCCGAAATATTTTAGAAAGCCTCTTTAAAGAACACCAAGCCATTTTCCTTTTCCCACTCTTAAAAAAGAACTTGAAACATCACTAACAATAAGATGAATATTATACAACTACTGAAAATCTATCTAGCATGATTTGCCTTCTCTCTCTTTGACTCAGATCTGCCGCGTTTTCGAGCCTTACTTTTATCATATTGTAAGATATTTATTATGAGCATGTACATTTTGTGCATTTGAGACATTTTGTCTATGTGCTTTTAATTATAATTTAGTTTATTAAATATGGCACAGTCATTAGAAGTTAAATGTTGGGGGTGATGAAATTTGTAGAATTAGACCAACAAACAAACCACGCAAACGAATCAGAAAAACCTATCAAGAAGAAATCATAAAAAAAGTGTAAATTAGTGGCATAGATTATAAGACACTTAAGAGTAACAGAGATATTCCAGCCAAAGAGACAGAGCCAGGCTGCAGGTAACCCTTTTTGTGACTATTAGTGATAACAATTTTTTTAAATATTTCATTTTTTATTTAAGATGCAATCATTACCGCTGTTTTCAAATAACATCAAATAACCAGAACAGCGTACTGAGATACTTAACTTATTCTACAGCATAAAATCTAAAGATGAACAGGATTCATACTTGGCTGGACTCAGCACAGTAATTCCTGTTCAGAGACGTCGCAGCCAAATTGCTACTGCTGAAAAAAGGATTAATAGTGACAGTGATGAATTTAATGAACAACCATTATGTCATCAAGGTACAAGACCTATAGCATCACTCAAATATAAGCTTCGACTAGCTAGAAAAGAACTAGAAATATGTGCTAAAGCATTACGTAGTATTTTTGATGTGAGTGAGATGCAAATTCGAAGAAGCCTAGCTATTAATGGATTTTTACCAAAAGATGGTCGCGGAAAACATTCTAACAGGTCAACAAAAACTATGCAATGGGACATCGAAGCCATGGTTTTACATATTTCTTTATTTAAGGGTCGTCAAAGCCACTACACACGAAGATTAGACAATAAAAAAATTTATCTTCCTTCAGAGTTAAACGTAAAAAAAATGTATAATGGTATGTTTAAGGAACTTTACATAAAATTTAAAATTTGTTACTTTGTATATTATGACATTTTTCGCACTAGATGTGACACTTGTGTGTTTTGTGATGAGATCGAAACACAACTTAAAATAGCTAATATTGATGAAGCTACGAAAAATGAATTGATTTTGTCACGGAATATTCATCAGGCTAGAGCAAAGAATTTTTGCAATATTAAACAAAAAGTAAAAGGTAATTGGCAAAAAAATTTTTGGGATAACTGATATTGCTTTTGATTTTATGCAGAATCTTCCACTACCGAACTTAACTACAAAGTGTTTTATAGCAGACAACTTTGGCATCAAGTTTTTGGCATTCATAATATTGGAAGTAGAAATGTCTATATGTATATGTATCATGAGGCAATGGCCAAATGTGGTCGGAATGAGGTCATGAATATGATATTTCATTAACTGAAACAGAGTTTCCCAACAATACTAAAGAACTGTGGTTTTTTTCAGATGGTTGTCCCGGCCAAAATAAGAATTATGTCTTCATTAGTTTTGCGTATGTCCTTGTGCATATATTGAAATTAGCAGATAAAGTAACACACGTTTTTCCAATTCGAGGACATTCATATTTACCGTGTGATAGTAATTTCAGATTGATTTCTTCTGCAAAAAAAATAGTATTGGACATTCCTAATGAGTCGAATGATCTTATTCGACAGGTAAGGACCAAATCATCTCCTTTTCACGTGGTGAATGCTGGAATAGAATCAGAGTGGTTTTTGATGGACCAAAGCTTAAATTGCTTATTTCTTAAAGTACCTAAACCCAAAATTTCTTTAAAAGTAGCTCGAATGTATTGCACTTCCAATGAATATGTTGGGCAAGTATTGTGTCGTCAAAATTATCATGTCCCGTGGACTTTTCCATACCATTGCATTAAACACAATTCCCACAGAATTAAGATTCATACCCAACAAACGAAAAAACCAAATAACCCAAAAAAAGTTTTAGGATCTAATGGAGCTTACAAAATATCTTAAAAATCCACTTAATGAGAAGTTCTATTTGAGCATTAAATCAACAACAACTGCAAAACAACATGGCTCAGATATTGAAGTCTTCAGTGATGATAATATCAGCAGTGACGAATTCGTCATTAATTATTAATTATTATTAAACATTAATTATTAATTCCATTATATTATATTAAATTATTGTCTTGTAATTCAAATTTATTTATATTAGACAAAAAAGATATAAAACATGTTTGTCTTCTAACTTTGTCAATATTAAGGACATATTTTAAAGTAATGTCAAAGAAAACAAGCTACGCGGTTTTTCTCAATTTCTCAAAAAAAACAAATTTGGACAAGTGATGTTTTCAAAATAAACGCGTCCATTTTTTTTTATTTAAATCAAAAAAATTATGATTTTTTTCCACCCTGAGGTTACATGAGGTACTAAACTTAAAAACAACTTAACGCAAATTATAAAAAGAGAAATCTAGTTTGAAAGAAATGCCACTTCAAGGAATTTTAGGATTGCCGGTCCTAATCAGGGAAAAACCAATTATATTTGTGCCCCAAAGTACAACACATCACATTTTTAGAAACAAAGTTTCTATTTAACAAATAATTACTTTCATATTAAAATGAAATAAAACGTTAATAACAAATCGCAATCTACAATAATACTCACCAGCGGTGCAGATCATAAAAAACAATTGTTATTTTAGCATCATTTAGATGAATAGGTCACCATATAAATTCACATATTCTATTAAAAATCACTCGAATGATGATAACAACATTTGAGTTACGATTTCAGTAAGAATGGAATAAAATCCGTATGTTTATGGTTGAGAACTTTGATAAATGTACATGTTAGC